>RCUC01137804.1:0-62231 GCA_003697995.1 Taxidea taxus jeffersonii
TTTGAACCTGCGGACCCCTCTTCCCAGCCCCTGATGTCTGCAGCACCCCCCTCCACCCAGTTACTGGGGACACAGTACAGACAGGTTCTACATGAATCTCAACAGGAGTAACCCAGAGGAGGCTTCCCAGGCTGAGCTCCCTGTCCGTCCGCCCGCCGGGACCAGCCTGGGCCTCACCAGCCCCAGCTCCAATAAATGGCCCTGAGTTTCCTTAAGCTCTTTCAAGGTAGGACAGGCTATCAGCTGTGCTCTCCGTCTGACTGTGGAAGACGATGGGGCAGGAAGCCAGCCTCAGACTGGACGCTTCTGTGTTCGTACGTTCCCGTAAGGCCCATCGCTCCTCGTAGCCTGAGGCCGCCAGACCACCGGGACAGAACGGTCCGCACGGCGTGTGTCTGGTGTGGGCGCAGAGCGTGGGAACGCAGCGACGGCCACCTCAAATACAGGGCTAAGCAGCCATGGTACCCCTCGGCCTGTGGCCGAGCCACCCCGGCCCGGCCCTCCCAGCCTCGTCCCAGTGGGTGGCACCAGCGGCGGATGCTGAAGTGGGCACACCGAACCTGATGGTCTTCGTGGTGTAGCTTCAAGGACAAACCCAACCTAGAGTCACCTTGACCATGACATGATGCAGCATGTCCCGAGGTGGTCCGGGCACCGTATGGACCATGGCATGGGGTGGTCCTGAGGGGCGCTCTGCGGGACTGCAGGAAGGGCCCACTGTCAAGTGTCTGGCCAGCACTGGGTGATTCTGGGGGCAACAGGCTTCTTTGCTGAGTGGCTCTCCGGCCTTCACAGGCCTCCCCCTGCACAGGCCTGGGTGTGCAGCGTTTCTCACACGCCAAGTGTTGGTGGAGTATCGTGCAGAATTCACACAGGGGTGCTCCAAGGCCTGACCTGTCAGGGCGGAGGCGCCCCCCAGCCCCATGGAGCAGACCCCCAGGCCTGCGAGCCCACCGAGCTGTTCACATGCAACAGGACTGGCCGGAGCTCCAGCCAGGCCCCATCTGAAGCCGAGTGAGGGACCCAGAGCAGTGTCTGTGCCGGTCACAACTCCGGGAGGAAGCCGTCCTCCACCCTCCTGCTCCAAGTGAGCTGACCCCGGGAACCACCCACTCTGCAGCTGGGCTCAGTTCAGCCTCTAGAAACCCAGCGGCCTTTCCTGGCCTCATCCTCCAGAGCGATGCCACTTCACAGCGCGCAGTGGCCAGCGACTGCCCTCCCACTGCCAACAGCTCACAGAAGGTTCTAGAATGATTGAAACCAGTGCAGACCATGAACCTTTCTGGGTTCTGATAGGGCCCTGGTCCCAAAGTCTGGCACTGAGCCCGTGGCTGGCGAACATACCTGGTCTCAGGAGCAGCAGAAGAGGGCAGGCCGCCATCCAGGTGAGCACAAGGCATGGCACCAGTGTCCCCCTACTTTTTCACAGCACGGGGCAGGGGAGGAAGGTGGGACCAGACTCTCGGGAGATTTCCCTGTCCTCACGGCCCAGAATACCTCCAGGGGGTCAAGCGTGACAGGCAGAGCCTGACACAGAGGTGGTCACCAGCTCTGAAGGCTGAAATAGAACTTTAGGTCTGTCGATTCTGCTCTCCAACTTGCTCCCCAAATGAAAGGACCAGAGAATGGGGTTATCAGGGAACTTCATTGAGAGAGAGAGAAAGGAGAAAACGGTTTTAGGTGGTACCAACATGTTTAAGCTCAAATGACCCCACCACCCTCCAACTGTGACAAGCCAGCCACACAGATGGCCGTCGGGGTAGGTCACACAGGACTGACCCAAGGCCCGGTTCCATCCCATCTGGCCCCCAGGCAGGGCCCACACCGTCGTCGTGTCAGGATGCTGAGCAGTCTTCTCTTAAAAGCTACTAAGCTGGGGAGAAAGCCCCCCGTGCCGGGCTTCCCGGCCTCAAATCCTGGCAGACAGTCAAGCCTGGAGCCGGCGCCCTGGCCAGGCCCGGCACCAGCTCCTGTCCCCAGGGAGGTGGCTCACATAGGTTTCCCTTGAAAGGAGAGAGAGATCTGCAGGAGTTCCTGCCCCAGTTCTTGCTGCCTCCCGCCAGGACGGAACTCGGCCGACAGCTCCCTGAAGGTGGCGCAGACACGGCGGGCCTCGATGTCCCTGCGGTGGATGGCATGCTTCCACTGGTGCCGCGCGGCTCCCGTGAGCACAAGCAGCGAACGGCGGGGTAGGGGGACGGCCACCTCCACCTCCTGGCACAGGACGGACCTGCTGGGGGCCATCACCCCTTCCACCAAGGCCTCCGGGAAGCCAGAAGGGGCCAGACAGAGCAGCAGGCTGCCGGGCGCCTCCCGGGACATGGACAGCACAGTCGAGGAGAGGAGGTTGAGGCTCACCAGCCGCTCCCCCCACAGCCAGGCATCATCCAGGTGGGGGTCGATGGCCGAGCCCCGCTCAGGACAATAGTCCAGGTTACACTGCTCCACGGGCCGGAAGTCCTCCAGGATGGGGTACAGGCCCATTCTCCGCACCACGTCCCGGCTGAAGCTGGGGAGGCCTCTGAAGCCGGCAGTCTTGAGCTTCTGTTTCCGGAAGTTGACTTTGGGGCCGTAGTCCTGAAGGGTGAGGACACAGAAGAAGTGGAGAAGTGTCTGAGTTTATAGGAATGGCTATCACAGGCCAGGTCTGAAGGATCTGACCGTGGCGACCAAGAGAAGCAAAAACGCCTGGCTCTGGACCAGGACGAGCTCCCAGCGGGAGGCGGCCAGCCCCAGCAGTAAACGCTATGGGAAGAAACGAAGGAGGGAAGGGGGTATGATGTGCCGGGGCAGGGGGGTGTCTCAGCCCGCGTGCAGGCAGAGAGGGAGACAGAGGACCTGCGAGCAGGCAGCGCGTTCTGGGCTGTGAGGCCAAAGAGTCGGGATGCGAGACGAAGGAGCTGCGAGGGAGGGAGGGTCAGCCCCAGGCAGCCTCATCACTTGGTCAGAGCTGGGGATCCCGGGGGTTTAAACCGAGACAGGGAAGTTCCGCTCCCGGCTACACGCCCGGGACTGGAAGCACGGCCACGCAGACACTTGCTGATGGGTGTTCCCGGCGACACCAGGGCACAAGAGCCGAAGGGCGGGCACAGGCCGGTGTCCGTGATGGGACCAATGGATGAAGTGGTGGGGGCAGGTCCGCACAGGAGTGCCATCTGGCCACAAACACCACGCGGCACTGTCGGCGGGGGAAGCCGACCCGGAGGGCCGCGTGTTCTATAATCCTGCTTACGTGAGGGGCCCGGCACAGGCAAAGCCAGACAGAAAGATTAGCGATTGGCAGGGGATGGAACGGGGAGCGACTGCTCCCGGGTACAGATGTCCTTTGCGGGTGACGGGCAGGCGGTAGAGAAAGTTGCACGTTCTGAATAGAGCAAACTGTACATGTTCAATGAGCGAATTTTATGGTCTGTGGATTCTATCTAAAAAGAACTAACAATCGTTAAGGAGGCGCCTTCCAGAACACCCCTCAGACTTATGGCCCAAGGGATTGAGCACTTATCCACCAACTCCTGCCCCTCGGGCCCCCCCACGCAGTGGCCCGTGGAGCTATCTGGCGCAAATGTTTTTCTCCTCCCAGCTTCAGCGTGGCAGAGTGGCTGGGCGCCCCCGGCAGCGGCAGGCAGAGGCGGCGGCTCGGGTGCGGTGCACAGAGAGGTGGGAGCTGGAGCGTCTCCGGAGCACAGAGGCGGCTTACAGGGACCCGCAAAGCACCGCGGGGGGCGGAGGCTGGGATGGGAGGCCTGGTGGGTTTGTAGTGGAGGAGGGAGGCCTCTCCCGGGCCAACTGACAGAAGAGGGGTGGGGGCCCCAGGAAGCTCCAGAAGGAACCCCAGCGGCAGAACTGGGTGGAACCTGGGTGGGGGTGGGGGGGTGCGGAGTGCTGTGTTCTCAGATTCTGGGCATGTTTTGAAGGAAGCAAGTGGACAGGGATGACCAGGGCGAGGGAGAGAAATCTGGAGAGCTGCATGGTTTCCGGCGCGAGCAGATGGAAGGGGGAATTTGCCGCACTGGGGACACCGCGGGGGCACCGGGATGGGCCAAGACTCAGCGAGAGTCTGACAAACACAGGAAGCCACTGGAGACACGAACGTGGGAGTCGCAAAGACACGCACGGTGTCAGAGCTGTGCCTCCCGGAGGCCAGCCAGGGAGCTCTGGCAGCAGAGAGGCCCCAGGGCTGGGCCTGACAACTGGCCGCTGGGTCGGGGCGCGGAGGGCAGGACCCAGGACGGAGGCGGCGAGGGCGTGAAGCGGGAGCAGGAGAGACACTGCAAGGAGTCCAGAGCGGCCCGGCAGGATGACTCCTCCCTGACCAGCCAGCCCGGTCCTCCCCGCCTCCCGAGGCCTACCTGCTTCCTCCGTCCAGACTGGGAGAGCTTCCAAGGCTCCCGGTCCATCAGCTGCACCATCTCAGCTTCCTCCTCCCGGGTCACAAAATCCTCTATCAGCGTCACACCGGGGAAGGGGAAGGCCCAGCCTTCGAAGTCAGACTCCTCGGCCCCCACGGCCCAGCCAGTGTCAGAGTAGTAAATGAAACGGTGCGTTTTCTGCGAAAGAAAGAGGGACCTGGAGCCCTTTCTCACCCTGTGGCGTGTGTGCCTTCTGGAGGCCGGCTATCCCGCCCCTGAAGCCACTTTGGAAAGCAGCTGGAGTCCAGAGGGAGGCAGAACCCGTCCCCGCCTGGGGCTGCCTCCTGGGAAGGGCCCTTTGCCCGTCCTTTCTCACTTTCCTCATTTTTTTTTTTTTAAGATTCTGTTTATTTATTTGACAGAGAGAGAGAGAGACAGACAGCAAGAGAGGGAATACAAGCAGGGGGAGTGGGAGAGGGAGACACAGGCTTCCCACTGAGCAGGGAGCCTGATGCGGGGCTCGATCCCAGGATCCTGGGATCATGACCTGAGCTGAAGGCAGCTGCTTAACAGCTGAGCCACCCAGGCACCCCTCACTTTCCTCATCCACGTAACCACTCTCTGCTCTGTTTTAAAGATGAGGTGACCCGGCCCAGCAAAGTTAAGGAATGAGCCTGAGGCTGCACAGTGAGGGGCTGCCTGGGAGTCCACACTGTGCTAGTGTCGCTGTGGGGTGTCTTCCGGCCTCCCTGGCCGCGGGGGAGACTCAAGGAGAGGACCCCAGGGCTGTCCAGAGGGCGAGCATGCCGGGCAGCCAGCGGAGAGGTGCCGTCTCTGAGGTGGGGGTGACTCTGGGCTCTGCCCCGCTCTGCGGCTGCAGAGGCACTGCCTGAATTTTCCTTCAAAAGAGAGAACTTGCCAGCCATCCTCGAGGAGTGTCCAGCGGACAACCTCCTGCCGTCTCAGGTTCGGGGCAAAGGCCATCCTGGTCCCAGGCAGCCCCCAGCCAATGACTCAGCGCAGGTCTGGCTCTTTCTACCCGACTCAGGACTCCTCTATCCATCAATCTGCTCTGGAGCTCCCAGCTGGACTGGCCATGACTTTGTCCCAGCTGCATGGCAGTCTGAGGTCCGCCCTGTCCAGTTAATTCTCCTTCACCCCCAAGCCTTTACATTTCATGGCCACTGCTGCCCACCCCGCCTGTGAGCCATCGTGTCCTCCGTCTTCTGGCACCTCACACGGAACACATTAAAATCGGGATCACGGGACGCCTGGGTGGCTCAGTTGGTTAAGCGGCTGCCTTCAGCTCAGGTCATGATCCCAGCGTCCTGGGATCGAGTCCCACATCGGGCTCCTTGCTCAGCAGGGAGCCTGCTCCTCCCTCTGCCTCTGCCTGCCTCTCGGTCTGCCTGTGCTCGCGCTCGCGCTCTCTCTCTCTCTAATAAATAAATAAAATCTTTAAAAAAAAAAATTTTTTTTTTAAAAATCGGGATCACCCTGCACCTTCTGCTCATCCCACAGCCAGCAAGTCGGGCTACCCCCACACCCGCGGGCACGGGCAAAGTTCAGACTCTCGACACTTCTCAGGCTTTCCTTGTAGCAAAAATATAGAGGACATAAGATCTGCTATCATCACCATCTTTAAGTGTACAGGTAGGTGTTAAATTCGGTCACGTTGTCCTGCACCCATCCCCACCTCTCTAAACTCTGGACTCAAAACAACACTTCGCTCTTTTCCGCAAGCCCCAGGGACCCACCATTCTACTTGCTGACTCTATGAATGTGATTCCTCTACAGGCCTCACGGAAGCGGAATCCTGCAATATTTAATCTCACGATGGACATTTCACTCAGCATAATGACCTCAGGCTCCATTCATGTTACAGCAGGTGTCAAAAGCCCTTCAGGGCACATGACATTCCATGGGACACAGGCCATGTTTGTTTACCCGCTCGGCCACTGCTGGACACTTTCACTGCTTCCATGTCGTAGCTACTGGGAACAACGGTGCTAGGAACGGGGCGTACAGATCTCTCTTCAAGGGTCTGCCTTCGATTCTACCCAGAACTGCTGGATCACATGGTAATTCTACTTTTAGTTTCCCGAGAAATCACCAGATGGCTTTCCACAGGACCTTCCAAGCTTTTACCAGGGATGCTGCCAGAGTTTCTGCACTGGCTTCCCAGACTCCATACCTTTCCATCCGCCTCCCCCGCCCCTGGTCCTGGGACCTTTCCACGACTCACCCCTAACTTCCTTTAAAACCCTGAGCAGCTCTCCGGGGCCCTCAGAACAAGTCCAGCCTACCCAGCCACACACAGAGCCCTCTGTGGTCAGGGCCAGCCCCTGAAGCGTCACGCTCCTTCCAAGCCCAGGGACCTGCCCCAGGCCTGTACCCAAGCAGTCCCCCAGCGGGAACGCCCTTGCCGCCCCCTCCCCCGCCCGACAAAGGCTCTGGATCCTTTTTCCTGAATTAATTAGAAGGAATTTCCTCCTTGACCACTTCTGCTCAACGGTGTCTAGGGCACTTTGCCCTGCCTGGTTTTCGGCATCCTCTTTCTCCTTCCTGGTCGTCTCCCCACTCCGTGAAGCTCGCAGCCCCAGACGCAGGGTGGGGGGCGCTACGTGGAGGTTTGCTGTCACGCTCTCCCCAGGGCTCAAAGGGGGGTTGTGGTCGGATGGCACGCACTCCAAGCCCACCCCTCAAAGCGCTCATCTCATCCTGCAACGCCCCCACAGCGAGGGCCCTTGACAGGGGTTGATCCGGGGCCTGTCTTCGTAGCCAGTCTGGGCCTCAGTTTCCCCGTATGAAGAAGGGAGTTGTGGCACGGCCTCTCCCCCAGCCCTCACCTGCGGGGGGTGCTGCCAGGGCGGGTCACCTCCGCGTTGCCGCTCGCAGATCAGACAGGTCCGGATGCCCTTGCAGCCACATTCCCGGAGGACCTCTGGGGCCGCCACCGCCGCAGCCGCCATCGCCGCGTCTTGGCGTCCAGGGCGCAGGCGCGGGGCCGCGGGGGCCGCTGGGAGTTGTAGTCCGCCTGCGGGGCACGAGGTGCGCGGGGCCGCTTCCTTCCGGTCGTCGCGCGGCGCCGCTTCCAGAGTTCCGCCGGGGGCGGACGTTAGCGTCTGTCTCCAGGAGGCGCGGACTCGGCCGGTCGCCGGTACCGCTAACCGGCCAGCGCTGGCCGTGCCTCGTCGCCATGGGCCCTCTGTCGGCGCGGCTACTCATGCAGCGAGGGCGTCCCAAGAGCGACCGGCTGGGGAAGATACGGAGCCTGGAGTAAGAGGCGGGACGGAGGGCGACGGGGGTCCGAGGGGTCGCGGCTACACGGCCCGCCACCCGGGCCTGGGTCGCCGGCCAGTCGGGAAGGAAGGCTGGGACCCCTGCCCACTTCCTGCCCGGCCGCGTTATCGCCCTGTCGGTTAGGCGGAGTCTCCGACACTCGGGCCAAACGCTGGGCTCCCGTTAAGAGACGGGCGGGCTGGGCCCCGAGTGGCCTCTCCCTTGAAGGGGTCCGGGCTGTCGGGGAGGCAGCCCTGCAGAAAGGGTGTGGAGCAGCCTGTTGGGCTAGTTCCTGAGGCGCTGGGCAGCACCGAGGAGCCCCCTCAGAGAGTAGAGGAAAGCGTTTCGGAGGGGCCAGCTGTAGACAGTTGTGAAGTCGTTACAAGATTTAAGAAGGCGCGGCTGTGGGTGCCAGAGGACCTCTGCTGTAAAAGCCTTCGCAGGCGCCCAGGACTGCCCACCCCCCTGAGCCCTCCCTGCCCTCCCCCATCCAGCTTGTCTGGGCTGAAGCTGCTCTCAGAGCACTTGGACCCCAAGCTCCTGAGCCGCCTGACGCAGCTTCAAGAGCTGGACCTCTCCAACAACCAGCTGGAGACGCTGCCCGCCAACCTGGGCCTGTCCCACCTGCGCGTCCTCCGCTGCGCCAACAACCAGCTGGGGGACGTCACTGCCTTGTGCCAGTTCCCGCAGCTCGAGGAGCTCAGCCTGGAGGGCAACCCCTTCCTGACTGTAAGTGGGGGCCCCCACCTGCCCCAGACCCAGGGCCAGCACGCTAGCGGGGCTGAGCCACAGCTTGGGGGGACACTGAGCCGCTCTCCCTCATCCCCCAGGTCAGTGACAACCTGAAAGTCTCCTTTCTCCTGCCCAAGCTCCGTAAGGTCAATGGCAAGGATGCTTCGTCCACCTCTTCTCAGGTGGAGAACCTAAACCGGGAGCTGACCAGCCGGGTAAGGGGCTGGACCCATGTCTCCGGAGCAGTCGGGGGTTCTTGAGGAGCGAGCCACAGAATGGACATTTGGAGGACCCTGAGGGGGCGTTCCAGGGGCTCTCTGCCCTGACTCTGAGCGGCCTTTATCCCTTAGCCTGACGTGTTGCTTTGAGCCGGGCTGTGGTGCTGGGCCTCTTGTCTTTCAAGGAAGGTCCTGCTTTCTAGGTGTGCAGGCAGGGCCCAGCCAGGGACCAGTAACCGTACGGAGCCATCTCCTCCTCCTCCTCTTCGGGGCTGCTATGCGTGTGTCTGTGCACGCGCATTCTGAGTAGGTGTGGGCACACTGCCACTAGGGCTGTAGTTCAGGGAGACTGCCAGGAGGCGGTGAAGTGGAGACACCTGTGCCCATGAGATTGGAGGCAGGGGCGCCACGGAGGGTCAGGAGATCTGGGGTGGACTGGGGCGTTGAATCTGGTCCCTCTTGTTCCAGGTCACAGCTCACTGGGAGAAGTTCAAGGCTGCACTGAGCTCAGGCGAGGAGGCAGAGAAGGCCCAGGCTGACTTTGTGAAGTCTGCTGTCAGGGACATCCGCTACGGGCCCGAGTCCCTCCGCGAGTTCACCCAGTGGCGGGTATGACCTCGCCTGCTGTGCTCAGAGTCCATTCTCCCAGCTTCTGATTGGCTCCAGCTGCCTTAGAGGCCTCTGGCCATAAGGGGTGGTAGAGAGTGGAGTGGGTCAGGGAAGGGAGACTTACTGGTTGGAAAGGCCCTTTCCCACTTCGGGAAGCAGAAGTTCCCTCTGCCCCAGTGTTTGGGAGAGGGTCCCGGGGCCTCTAGGACTGTATCTAGTTCCCCAATGTCCATGCCACATAGGTGCAGATGATCTCTGAGGAGCTGGTGGCCTCTGGTGGGGCCCAGATGCGTGAGGCAGACATCCTGGAGAGGCCTCCAAAAGCCCCAGCTGCCCAGGAACCCAGAGTAAGTGTGGTACCTCCCGAGGCCTCCCTAGGGAGACTGTAGGGAAAGGGGATGGGGAGGTTGGTCCTGGAAATGAGCCCAGGAGACGGCCCCTGATGTCGGAGCTCGTTCACACTGACCCTGGGCCAGCCCTTGCTTTCTGCCCCCGTGAGAGGGCGCAGGCCAGCTTGCATGATGCCGAAGAAGGAAGTGCCAGGCAGATGGGCCCATGGCCCCTAGGCCCTCAGCCCAGGCTCGACCCCCTCCACAGGCCAGGCCAATGGCCATGAAACGGCCGGATGACGTCTCACTCAGCCTGTCTCCCAACAAGCGGGTGTGTACCTCCTCTTTGGTCTGCGTGGAGGGCAGCGCCCTGAGCTCTGATGGCAGCCGGGTAAGCTAGCCAGGGGGCAGGGAGCAGCCGGCAGGGAGCACAGGCCGGGGCAGCTGTGACGCCCCCTCTGCCCCCACAGCCTGCGCTGGACCTGGAGCCCCTGCACTTCCTGCAGTGTCACAGCAAGAACAACAGCCCTCGGGACCTGGAGACCCAGCTCTGGGCCTGCGCCTTTGAGCCGGCCTGGGAGGAGGGTACAACCATGGCGGGCAGGCAGGGCCAGGGCGAGCGCCCCAGGGAAACCGGCAGGACCAGCTGTCTAGACCGGGGGCCCAGGGATGCTACCTGGAGGGGGCCGCCTCGGTGGATGGGGATCCTGGGAGAGACAGCCCCTGGAGCATCTTCAGGGCCAGGAAGGAGAAGCTGCAGGGGCGGACTTCACAGAGAATGTGTTTCCTGAGGCTGACCTCTCAAAACAGGGCACGCAGGGGCCACCTCCCAGACGGTGGCCACATGCGGCGGGGAGGCCGTGTGTGTGATAGACTGCCAGACGGGCATCGTGCTGCACAAGTACAAAGCCCCTGGCGAGGTGAGGGCCGGGGGCTGCTCCCGTGGAGTGAGGGGGCAGGGAAGGGGCGACAGATGACCTTGTCCTGCTGGGTCTCGCTTCCACCAGCCTGAGCTCGCTGGCATGTGCAGCTCTGCCCCTTAGTGACCTCACTTCCCCGCCCCCCGGCCCCCATCCCCACCCAGGAGTTCTTCTCGGTGGCCTGGACAGCCCTGACCGTGGTGACACAGGCTGGCCACAAGAAGCGCTGGAGTGTGCTGGCGGCCGCGGGTCTGCGGGGCCTGGTCCGGCTGCTGCACGTGCGAGCTGGCTTCTGCTGCGGAGTCATCCGGGCCCACAAGAAGGCCATCGCCACCCTCTGCTTCAGCCCCACCCACGAGACCCACCTCTTCAGTAAGACCCTTTCCATGTCCCTGAGGGGGCCCCAGCACCCGGTCCTGCAGTCCGGGATGGGAGGGAGTGCCCGTGGCTGGTGGGCATCACCGTGAGCTGCCGGGGTCAGCTTCGGCCAGGCTAGAAGCCGTGTGGCTTCGTGGACGACTGACAGGGCTTTAGCTCCTACCTTCTCCCCCTGACCCGCTCTGTGACCCGGAAGCCGGGCGGCGGGGCCACCCCGTGACCTGGGTGGATCCCCTGGGCCCCCCGAAGTGTGCTAAGCCGAAGAAGAGAGATGTGAGCCGGGCGCGGGCCGTGGTAGCAGAGTGAGGTAGAGACTGGCGGCCCTCCAGTCTTCCACGCCCCAGCTGTGGCCCCGTGCGCCTCGGCGGGGGCGGGTGGCCTTGCGACCACAGTCTCGTCCTGGGATGGAGCCTGCTGGAGCGGACGGGGTCTCCTCAGAGCCACCTCTCCCCTTCCCCCCTCAGCCGCCTCCTATGACAAGCGGATCATCCTCTGGGACCTCGGGGTGCCCAACCACGACTACGAATTCCAGGCCAGGTGAGGCTGGGGGCTGAGCAGGGGCTGCTAGGGCGGGCAGACGCCCGGGTCCGAGGCCTCACCGTCTCCTCCCCTGCCGGCAGCCAGCTGCTCACCCTGGACACACCGTCCATCCCTCTGCGCCTCTGCCCCGTGGCCTCCTGCCCAGACGCCTACCTGCTGGCCGGCTGCGAGGGTGGCTGCTACTGCTGGGACGTGCGGCTGGACCAGCCCCACAAGAGGAGGTGAGGCTGGCCGGGAGGCCTTGAAGCCAGGCCTCCGCTGGGCAGCGGCCTGTCCAGATGCCTGACCCCCAGCACCCCTGCCGGGGGGGGCACTCAAGCCATGCCCCGCCCTGAGCAGCCGGGGCTGTTGGCAGAGGCCTCTTCCTGGGGCTGGCCTGTCCCCACCTCCTCTAGTCTCAAGGAAAGGTCGTGCCCCGTTCCTCACTGCAGCTTGGCCGTGGGCCGGGCCGGCTCTCGGAGCCGTGTTCACTTCGCCTTGGAGGGGCGGTCGGGGATGGTGTCTGGACAGGGATGAGGCCCCGGAAAGGCTCTCGGTACCACCTGGAAGCCTTGGGCGGGGCTCGGCTGGCCCTGCCCCGTGAGGCCCACATCCTTACCGAAGGCGGCCTGTGCCGCCCCCCAAACGTAGTGTCAGCTGTGAAGGAAGGATGAGGGGACGGTGAGGAGGTGAGTGGTGGCGGGCGGGCACGAGAGGAGCAGGGGAGCCTGCGGGCAGCAGGAGGGAAGGTACTGGCACAGGGCTGCTGAGAGCCGACCCGCTAGGGAGGTCCGGCCTAGCCTGGGAGCGGGGGGACGCGCCACAAGATGAGGTGGCAGCTTGGGCCAGGGGACACAGGCTCCGTCTGCTGGGGAAAGGCTGAATTTTGTCCCCAGTGCTGGGAACAGCCTGGGAAGAACTTCAGGGGCGGGGTGACAGCAGGGAGGCAGCTGTGAGGTGGGGGCAGGTAACAAAAGCGTCAGGCCCGCCAGTGGCCTTTGTCCGGCCAAGTGCCTATGCGGGCCCTGCCACAGCTGGGAGCGAAGCCCCGGGGCTTCCCCTGCGGTGCGCTCAGCGCGGTTGGTCTGGCCCCAAGCCTGGTGGCGGTCACGCCACAGACGTGTCTGCTTCTCTTTGTACTGGCACGTGGCCGCCTTGGCAAGCACCGGGTGACCCCGCGGGCATCTCCGCTGGAGACCGTGCAGCAGCCACTTGGCCCCCGGGCCTAGGCCCCTGCCTCTCCAGACCCTTCCTGGCCGCTGCCGGCCTGCCCCCCGCCCGGGCCCAGAGCCCAGCTCCGCGGGCGCGTCTCCAGGAGCCACTTCTGAGCCGTGGGGTGGCTCTCCAGCACCTTCTGTCCCGCAGGGTGTGTGAGGTGGAGTTTGTGTTCTCCGAGGGCTCGGAGGTAGCCGGGCGGAGAGTGGACGGGCTAGCGTTCGTGAGCGAGGATGTGGTGGGTGAGCAGACCCTGCGCGGGCGACAGCCTGGCCTCCTGGCAGCCGAGACAGGCTCTGGAAGGCCTCTGGGGGCGGCTTCTCCTGGGGCTGGGGGCTCCTGAGGGGTCCCCCCAGGCACCATGAAGTGTCTAGGGAGGGCCCCAGCCAGTTCTATCCTCTGCCCCCCCTCCCCAGCCTCCAAGGGGAACGGCCTGGGCACCATCTGCCTGTGGAGCTGGAGCCAGACGTGGGGGGCCCGCGGCACGCAGTCCTCGCTCGCAGTCGTGGTGCTGGCGCGGCTGCAGTGGTCCCCGACCACGCTGGCCTACTTCTCGCTGAGCACCTGCCCCGGTGAGCCCCCGCACCCCCACCCCGTGGCTCGGCCCCGCCCGGCCCCCCGTCTCACTCTGAGCCTCCGGCAGATGAGGGGATCGTGCTGTGTGGGGACGAGGAGGGCAACGTGTGGCTCTACGACGTCCGGCACCTCCTGAGCCAGCAGCCGCCGCTGCCGCCCGCGCCACAGGCCCCGACGCAGGTAGGCGCCCCCGCCCGTCCCCCGCCTGCTGCGGGGCAGCTGAGCGGGAAGCTGGAGCCCCGCCCTCCTCTTGCCCCCCCAGATCCTTAAGTGGCCCCAGCCCTGGGCCCTCGGCCAGATGGTGACCAAGACCATGGTGAACACGGTGGCAGCCAACCGCACCTTTACCTACCTCACGGCTCTGACGGACTCCAACATCGTGGCCATCTGGAGGAGACAGTAGCCAGCGCGGGGCTCCTGCCTCTAGGGGAGGTGGGGGAGTTCTGGGGGCCCGACTTAACTTATTCAGCTTTGGGGCGAGCGACCAGACTGTTTTTATCGGGGAATATTTTTATTAAACTCTGCCGTGTAAGAAGGCTGGAGAGCTGCTTGGCCCCGGCTGGCGCGCCAACGCGATGTGAGACAGGCCGAGCCGCGAGCAGAGGCCACCGGGCTGCCCGAGGGCTGGTCTAGAGGTTCAGTCCCATCACCTCCTCAGCCAGGAATCCGGGGCGCGGGGCCCAGCCAGATGGGAAACAGGTCCGCAGCCTCGCGCCCAAGCACCTGCGGCAGGCCCCGGCCAGGCCTCCTGCTGCCCTTTCTCAGGCGAAACCGACTGTGTGCAGGACACGCCGGTGGGGACGGGCTCACCAGGATGTCGCCGACACTGCGGAAGCTGCTCTCCTCTACTGGGAGCTGAAGAAGGTTCCAGCGCAGGGTAGGAGCCGGCCCAGCAAGGCTCTTCCCGCTGCTACTCGATGCCTTCTTGCTTGTCTTTAATGGCCACCTGAGTGGAGAGGGTGGCAGCCGCCTAGCTTGAAGGGCCAGGGTGAGGAGGCAGCCCCGTGGCCCTGCGCGACCCCCACCCCATCTGCCGGAGGTACAGGAGCCCCGGTAGTGGATGTGGACAAGCCGGGGCTCTCTCCCCCACACCCAGGTCAGACTCGGAGGTCCTCGGCATGGACAGGTGTGACCAACCCTCTCAGCCTCCTTAACTGGGGGGCCCCACCCTGGGAAGAGCTGCCCCCTACACAAACACCCCGGAAGCGGCCAGGCCTCACCCGAGAAGGCTTGGGGGAGTCCCAAGGGGCCGCAGGAGCCCCCACACCCCGCCCCCGGGAGCCCCTGGAGCAAGCACTCTGGTTCCCACCTGTGCCTGCAGCCAGCAGGCCCCTGGCCTCCCCGCACCCCCCTAGAGCTCAGGACACTCTCCACGGGCTTTCCGGGCGGTGGGCATGAGGACACCGCAGCTCCGGGCAGACCCAGCGCTGTCCCCTGCACACCCGGCCCCTCACGTGGCCGCTCACCCGGAAGCGCTCTTCCAGCAGGGAGAGCTCGCTGATGAGGTCCGTGATGGCATTGGTGAAGGCCTCCTGTGGGCTGTAGTCCGGGGTGGTCTGCACCCGGATGATGATCTTGTGCTCTAAGGGGTGGGGGACTTTGTAGCCGGCGAACAGCACCTGTGGGTCCTTCAGCAGCTGTCTGGGGGGGGGGGGGGTGACACGGGGCGCTGAGCCGAGCACCCCTGGGGATTACCAGGCTCTAACCAAGGCCTCTTCCCACTGTGTTGAGGCCTGGAAGCCAGTACAGCTGGGGGGACTGACCCCAGCGGGTTCCCTGCTCTTGATTCCCTCCCCTCCCCCCCGAAATCGACCAAGCGAAACATTCCGAAAAGGACACACAAAGACACATACACACAGCACCCCCCTCCGTGGGGAGGGGACACACACACACATCCTCCAAGGACCGCAGCTGCTAAGCAGGATCTCCAGCAAACTCTTCCCTCGGGAAGCAGGGGGCCCTGCGACAGCCCCAAGCAGCCCGAGTCGAGTAGCCAGACAAAGCCCAGGACGAGCATCTGACAGCAATAAAGGCAGCAGGGGGAGAAGGCTCCGGCCCTGAGCAGTTGGTGAATAGAAGCCCTCCCGGCGGCACAGGCTGCAGCTGCCGCCCGCACCCCTGCGGCCCCGTGTGCCAGGCTGGCAGCCTGCGTCTGCGTGCCGTGCCCTGGGCCCACGGGGTCCTCCAGAGCAGCTGAGTCAGTGGGAGGCACCGCGAGGAAGGGCCCTTGCATAGGTGGGGACATGGCTCCCAGAGCAGGGGAGCAGCAAGGCCCTAGAAGGGCCTGGGGGCACCACTGGCATGGCTCAGGGTGGGAGTCACCCAGACAGAAGGCGGCCAGCCCCGGGCCGCACACGTGCACACCGCGGAAAGACCCGGCTTCACCCATGGTGTCTTAGCAGAGAAATGACAAGTTCTTAGACCAGAACAGCGACCATGTCGCCAACCTCCTAGCTGGTCAGAACTAAACTGGTGTAAACACGCACCCACCAACCCACATCCGCTGTCCACTGGGGCACTGGCTAGCCGCAGAGCCTCTCCCACCTTCTCCCACCTCCCCTCCTTCTAAAAGAGCCAATCTCTGGCACATCTGTCTTTGCGTGCCAGGGGTCCCAGAGATCACCGTGTCGAAGAGGGGTGGGTGGCAGCTCGCCCAGACTGCCCCTCCCTGCTCCTCAGCGCAGAAACAGAAGCAGGCCCGCGTCTCTCTGGCTTGCCCCAGGTAAATCAGACACAGGGCGGTGTGATCAGATCTAGGTCAGCGTCATCTTGGAAAAAAACGTACTGGAATGTGGGAATTGCCAGAGCAAGCCCCCAGACCTTCCTGCAGCTTAGAGAGACTTCGGGAAATCTTCCAGGATGTGTGCTTTGCCTCAAAGACTCCCAATAAACGCTTTCCAAGAGCCTTTGACGTGGAACTTACGATTTAATGATGTTTCCTAGCGTGTGGTCTTCTTTGTTGATGGTGAACAAACAGGCATTGGGTACCTTGGTGTCCTTGTTAATGGTAATCCTGGGAAGAGGACGAAGCAACAGGTGAGGACACAGGGACTCCTCCCCCAGGTCTAAATCCTGCGCTTCAACGCAGGCACAGGTCCCACCTCCTCCTGGGAGCCTTCCTCAATCTCTTCAGCCATAAAGACCTCTCTGGACTCAGAGCAGCAGAGGGGCTACGCCCTGATTCTGCAAGACCCTCACCTGCTCTGGACTGCTCCTTGGCACCAGTGACAATTTAGGGTGGATAATTCTTTTCTGTAGGGGCTGTCTTGCACACCGTGGGTCATGAGCAGCATTCCCCCGTCTCGACTCACGAGCAGCACCCCCTCTGTGACAATCAGAACTGTTGGCAGACGTTGAAAAAGTCCCCTGGGGAGCAAATTGGCCCCAGATGCCAACCGCTGCTCTCAAGGGCGACGGAGTGGCTGGCAAGGGCTAGACTGCAGAGCCCTGCACACTAGGCTGTTAAGAAAAAGCCAGTGTCGGGGCGCCTGGGTGGCTCAGTGGGTTAAGCCTCTAGTCATGATCTCAGGGTCCTGGGATCCAGCCCCACCTCAGGCTCTCTGCTCAGCAAGGAGGCTGCTTACCCCACCCTCCCCACCCCCTCGTCTCTCTCCGCGGGCCTCTCTGCCTACTTGTGATCTCTCTGCGTCAAATCAACAAAATCTTAAAAGAAAAAGGCAGAATTTCAGACGGTCTTCTGCGTGCTGAGCTCTGGCCTAAGCATTTGCAGTAAATTACCTCGTTAAGCTCCCCTCGGAGAAAACCCTCTGATCGAATACAGCACGAAGCCTGTTTTCCAGAGAAGGGAAACAAGCCTCGGGCAGACTAAGTCACTCGCCCAAAGACATGCAAACGTAAGGGAGGGAGCCAGGCGCAGGCGGAGAGACCAGGGGACCACATTCCCTTGCTCTCTGCGGGCAAGGAGCCCCTGAAAGCTCCTCACAGGCCAGGGAGGATCGGTCGTGGGCGGAGAGCCAGCCCGAGGGAAAGCACTGTGGCGCCGGGCACCCTGGTTCCCATACACCCCGCCACTTCCCGTGGGCCCAGGCAGTTCCCTAGCCTCTCCGCGCCTCGGTTTCCCCTCTGCAGCTGGGGGCCACTGACCACCGCCCCGCAGGGCTGGCTCAAGTCCGCAGACACAGTAAAAGCTGCTTCCGCCTTCCCGCTGTGGACGAGCCCGAGAAGCCCCAGGGTCCGCCCGCGACCCCCGCTCCACCCCTCGCCGGCTCCACTTACTTTTTCTCGCCCTCAAAGAGCAAGAACGACTCGAAGGCGGGAGGCGCGTTCATCCTAGCGCCGCACCCACGTCCAAAGTCGCAACAGCCGCCACCACGGCCAGCAAAGCCCTATAACACCACCTCTTCCGGGTTAGCGACTGCTTCCGGGTTACGACTCCGCACGCCCCCAACCCCCTCCCCACCCGTGAAGACCGGCTGCTTGCCCCCTAGCGGCCCGGGGGGGGTAGTACAGGCACGAGAAAAGCCCGGGGACGGCGGGAGGCGGGTGGTTCTGCGCATGGGTGAACCCGGGTTGCGTCCACGCGTTAGCGGCCCCGTGGGTGTGCTTGGGGCCCCGCTGCCAGCGCCGGGGACTGCTCTGTGCGCGGTGCGACGGCCTCTCTCCGCTCCCCGTGATCCTTCTTTGGAAATGTGCCCTTGGAACCCCCAGCGCGGGGCCCTCGAGTGGAGAATGGAGCCGCGGCGCAGGGCGGCCGGCGGGGAGCTGGAGAAACCTCGTGGGCGTCCGGGCCCCGATCGGGCCGGTGCGGATAAACCCCCTGCCGAGGCTGCCCGCCACGAGAGGCCCCCTCCTCCCCAGCCGTGTTGTCGCCGGCTTGGCCCGTGGGCATGTGGCCTGATGAGCCGCTTGTGGGGCAGACAGCCGGTGAGGGCGGGGGCCAGGCCGTGTGCCCGGCGGGGAGAGAGGAGCTCGGAGGGCCAAGTGTCGGAGCCCGCTTGGACTGGCGGGTAGTCTGCAGACTGCAGTTCGTTATCAAGGCCCCACGGCGCTGTCTGAAGGGAGGGGCTGGGTCTCCCATTAGCTGCTGGAGCCACAGCAGCTGAGGACCCGCGAAGGAAACCAGAAGCTTCCACACCACTTCCTGAGAAGAGCCATCCCCTCCTTAAGCCTTGGGCCCTGGGCCGAGCAAGTGTCACCCCCCCTGAGACCCACACCAGCCTTGACTCTCCAGGCCAAGTGGTGGGAGAGGGGTGCTCCTTAACTGGGAAGGGGCAGAAGGCACTGAGGGGATGATGCCCCAGGGCTGGAACCTCCACCCTCCGGGCCATCCTGGGCAAGCCTGGGCCAAGGGTGCCACTAACTGGGCTTGCTGGGGGGAGGGGACCTCACTCTCTGCCTGGTAGAACGCAGGGGGCAGCGGGGGGGACATGGGCAGTAGGGACAGTGCCAGGCACTTACTCTAACCCCTCTTCGGGCTGCAGCGGCCACCCCATGCCAGGCCCCATCTGGAGGAGAGGGTGGAAGGTGTCACCACTGGGTGGCTGTGTGTGCATCCCCATCCCGGCTCCTACCAATGGCGGCCCCATAAAGGCACCCCTCTCTTGCCCCTTCATGCTCTGTATTAGGGCACAGTAGACCCTGGGGTCTGTACTTCCTGACCATAAGGTCCCAGAAACCCAAGGAGGCTGAACAGGCTTGAGGGCTTGTGTGAGGCCCTGAAGAAGGAGCCAGAGACCAGGGTGTTGGTGATGGGGGAGGGGCGGTACAGACTCAGCACCCCCGGGACCAGGGAAGGTGAGGCATGTTCAGGCTCTACCCTGTGAGGGATGAAGCAGTGGGGCCCAGGGTTATGGTGGGGACAGCAGGTGGGGGGAGAAACGAGTCCCCCTGTGATGTGGGGGGGGTGGGCAGACGGGATACACAAAGGCTAGGCTGCGGTGCCGGTCGTTGGCCACCCCAAGGAGCCACTGGGGTCCCCAGGCCCTCCACCAACCCCCGTCACAAGACCCCAGAGCCCAGCAGTCAGCAGGTTTATTGTCAGCAACAGAGCACCGGCGAAGCTCTCCAGGGCGCCCAGCCAGTGGCTAGAGGGGAGAGGGGGCGTGGCGGCCAGGAGCTAGAGGATGCTGAGGTCAAGGCCTGGGTGCCTGTGCTCCGTGTTCCCTCCCACCTCTCTGGGTCTAAGGAGCATCAGTCCACCCAGGCTTGGGCCATCCTAGGAGTGGTTTCTGGCCAGGTCTGCCCTGGGCAGGAGGGAGGGTCCCTGGAGAGTCTGGGCTAGTGCCAGCAATGCCCACAAGAGCCATGGGGAGCAGCCAGGCTTCACAGAAGAGCAAGAGCGCGCCAAGTCCTCTAGAGACTTCAGGCAGCCAACGACAGGCCTTCTGGACCCCCTGAACTCCCAGCCCACGACAGCCCTAAGCCCTGCTCCCCCATGACTGGGAGTGAAGAGCTGAAAGTGCACCGGGGGTCTCCAAGCACCTGGCAGGGGGCTCGGCGAGGGCACAGGGGGCAGGCCTCACGTCTGCAGTGCCCCAGGGCGGCGGAGCTCCGAGAGTGGCGGGCCATCCGGGCCGGAGCAGTGGGCCTCCTGGAGGTCCTGCAGCACCTGCAGCAGCCGGGCCAGTGGGTCCTCGGGGGCTGGAGGCAGAGGCACGATGAGGGCAGAGCAGCCAGGGCCAGAGGCTCCCGGGGGGTGCGGCCCCACCCACAGCACCCCAAAATGGAGCTCAGGCCACTGTAGGAGTCCAGTTGGGAGGGACCTACCTTCCCCCCGGCCGGTGCGCACAGAGCCTGCCTCCGTGCCCGCACTCAGCTCCCGGTGCTTCTCTCTGCAGGGGAGGACAGAGGGAGAGCTCGTGGTGCCCTTGCCAGGAAGGCCGGGGGACCCATGTGGGCCTCCTGAGCGGAGGGGATTCCGGGAGGGAGGGGCTGACCCCTTCAATCTGGGGGGAAGTGATAGGGGCCCAGGTCGTGGTCCCCTGGCCACCTGCCACCTTCCCTCTTCCAGCCTCCTCTGGTCCTCCCCACCTCCGCAGTGGCGGGCCAGCGGAAGGCACTTTGGAAACCAAGTTCGAACCACAGAGGACCCTGGGGGAAAGGGCCAACTGGGGCTTGAAAGTCCCCAATATTAACTGGCCGTGAAACGACTTTCCTTCTTAAGGGAGTAGGAGACGATGACAATTTAAGCACGATTCCTAACCAGGGTTCACCAGAGATCCCCGAGCCCTCTGAGGTACGATCCTGGGAGCTTACATGGAGGGAGAACCAGCAGCCACGTGGACCCCAGGCTTGAAGCTCCTTACTCAGGAATCCCACTGGCTTGGTCCTTTGGACGGTCTCCCTGAGCTGCTTGGGAAGAACTGTGTCCCTCTGCTGAAATCTAACACGCTCCTCCTCCCTCAGATGCCTTCTAGGCTGTGGGGTCGGTCCCTTACCCGCTCCGCTCATTTGCTAACTCAACACTGACTGCGAGCGAAGACATCTGGGTCATTCCCAGCCGAGTGCCCAGCGATCAGTTACAGCAGCAACAGGCCACTGTGTCAGGGGACCAGAGGAGCCGGTGGGGCAGGAGGGCCAGGCCAGACGCTGCAGGATGGCACGGAGGTGAGGCAGAACGAGAGGAAGGGTGGCCAAGTGATTCCGCAAGTGGGGAGGCTCTCGAGGCAGGGGGCTGCGGTCAGGCCCATGGCACCGGTCCCATGGCGGGAACCACCTGAACCCAAGGTGGCCTGGGCTCGAGTCTCTGCTCCGCCGCTTCCTGGCTTAAATGGGGGACACAACTGTGGGTCTCCAGAGCAGAGCTGACAGGGTGGTGGCTACTGTCCTCCAGCAGGAGGAGGACAATGTCCCCGAGACAGGGAGCCAGACGAGGGGTCGAGCGGGGGCCTGTGATGGGGCCACACCATCAGAAAGGACACGGCTGCGGAGTGACCTGGAAGCTACTAGAGACTGTGGCTCACAGGGGAGTGCGTGGTTCTCATCTGACCCCATGAGCCCCAGAAAGGTTTATGAGGATGAGATAACACCCTGGAAAGGTTGATGAGGAACAAGGGCAACAGCCACCACCCCTCCAGGACGCAGGCACGGGGCTGTGTGACGGAAAACCGCCCCGATCCCAGCAGGCTCAGGGAAGCAGGGGGCTGCTCGGAGGTTAAGCCCACACCGCACTGCGCCTCCAGAGATTCTGAGTCCGTGGGGGAGGCCGCGGGCATTCTGGTTGTTTCTGAGCGGGAGCCAGGGCCAAGAAGCAGGGCATTAAGCAGCTGGCCGGGGATAATCCCTGTGCTCCGAGGGCACAACTGGAAGGCCAGATGGGCTGGGAGGCTGGGTCAGCCCCAGGCCAGACACAGCCGTGGCAGTGACCTTGGCCTTCTGCAGTCCTTGGGCCTTCATCCTCAGGTGAGCCTGCCTCCTGCCACGGAGATCTGCGTGCCCCTCCCCTGGTGCGGGGCCCCGGGCAGGAAGGGGCCAAGCCTGATAACGCACAGCAGGAGACCAGCCTCTCTCCCTGCTCCTGACCTTTCCCGCCACACTCCCGGGGCCACACAGGCCTCCTCACCTCAGGGCGGCCTCCACGCCCAGCAGGTGCCGGAAGATGAGCTGGGCCTCCAGGTCATGGTCCAGAGGGTCATTCCACTCCTGGAGGGTCACCTGCGACCGGGTCTTGTCACAGCCCAGATCTGGGGGCACAAAGAGGGCAGGGTTGCAGGCAGGCCCCGTGAGAGTTTACGTCATCTTCATGGCAGTGCAGGTGGGGACACCAAGGCCTGGAGAGGGACAGGAACGGGCTCAGGGGCCCCAGGAGGGGCAGCAGCTCCTCTCTGTCGGATGCAGCCCCCGAGCCCAGAGACGCATGACGGCCGAGCACGGGAGCCGCACAGGAGACAGCTCAGGGGGCTTTCCCGGTGGCTGCGGGCCTGGAAGGAAGAAGGGAGCGGCCTGGGACTGTAAAACTAAGACGGTGGGGACGGATGCTGGAATGTGCTGGCCTTTACGACCTTGGCAGAGGCATTGGCCCCCCATGAAGCCTCCGTTTTCTCCTCCATAGAATGGATTACCAGACCCTGCCTCCTAGCGCCCTAGGGAGCCCCCCCTTACCAGTAACAAAGACCATCGCCACAAAAGTCAAAGCCAGCAGCTGCGGGTCAGGCCACCCAACCCGCGACACTGTTGTGCAGAGCAGCTCCTGTCCCCTCCCAGACCCGGGGCCGGGCTGCAGCAGGTGAGGCGGCTTCCCCCGGGGCGTGGCAGGCTCCGGGGGCGGAGTCTCTTCTGGGACCAGGGAGCAAGAGTTTGTAAAGCAGATAGCGGTAAGAGAAGGAAGGTCCTAACCGAGCTGTCCCACCGGAAGACAGCGGACCACGTGATGCCACTTAAATGCAAAATTATTAAGATTACATAAATTAAAACAAACTGAAGTCTCAGCTCCCGGGCCAGCCTGGCCACAGTTTAAGTCTAGCCACACGTGTTCGTGAGAAGCACACGCACCGTACTGGGCACCGCTGCCACCGTCACGGAAAGTTCTGGCAGCAGCTTGTCTTGGCCGTCCTCTCTCGGCCGTCCCTCTGGTGCCCGGGGACCGCCCCCACCCCCGTAGCCCCAGCATCAGGCCACCAGGTGGGCACGTGAAGCTCAGGGGCCCTCCTGTGTCTGCAGCAGCAAGGAGTCCCTACACTGTGTCCCTCGAAGCCCTGGTTCACAGACACCTCCCTCCCTGGGCAAGAGGGGTCCCTGTCATGTGAGCGAGGGGGTGCTGCGTTACACAGCGTGACGGACGGCACTCCAGCTCATGTCCAGGCCTCCTCAGAGCCTTCAATGAACCCACGCACGGCACCCACACCACGCAGCATTTCCCAAACTCCCGCCCCGGAACCCCTCCTGCCCGGAGCCCCTGCAGGGACCGGCCGCCTCCAATGACTTCCCCCAGGTGCACAGGTGGCCCCCCAGCCGGGCTGGCCAGCCAGGGCTTGGAAGCCCTGTGCCCCGGCCAGGGTGCCCAGGTGCCGTGCAGGGGGGCCCAGGTCTCTGCTCCCACCTGACTTGTCCTTCTGGTGGCAACAGCTCCACTTGTCCCCGCGGAAGACGCCAGGGTGGTAGGAGCCCAGCAGGCCGGGGTTGCTGATGCTCACCTTCCGCAGTGCAGACAGCCACTGGTTCAGCTCATTCACACACTGAAGGGGCGTGGGGGGCCGTCAGCGATCACCTCCTCCAGGAAGCCCGCCCTCCCTTCCTGGAGCTCCCCGGCACATGGCCCAGTGAGCAGAGCGGCAGCGGGAGGTCAGCTGTCACCGCCCCCCACAGCTGTGCCTTGGGCAGTGTACAACCTGCCAACTGTACGGGGGCAGCCACCATTTTACCCTGTGGCTCTGGACAGTCCCTCTCGGGGATAAGCCCAACCCCTCTGACTTCAGCCTTCCTTCTTATTCCCTGTGTGCTGCCCCTAGATGTTTCCTCCTTCATGATGCCCCTGCTCAGAGGCCACCTGCCGGGCGCCCTCCCACCCACACTTTAGAGAGCAGTAACCCCCTGCTGAACGCTACTCTGTCCCCTTCCTCTCTCCCTCAGTCTCCTCTGTGTCCTTCAAGGCACTGCCACCATCTGACGTGTGAAATATTGACTTGGCAGTCTGTCGCCTCCCTGGGACACAGCCCCATGAGGGCACGGCGGTTTCACCTGCCGCTGAACCCGCACCACCACGACCCGCGCCGGGAGCCTTGTAAGCGCCCTGCAAATACTTCCCGGATGAATGGACGAGTTCATACATAAAGAGACGAGACTTGGAGAGCACGCACCCAGAGCCACACGCCTGCACGAGCATGATGACCGCGTGTTGATCGCACCGCAAACACATAGTCACCAACAAAGATACCCACTAAACCAGTTTCTCACAAACATGCACAACGTGTGACGCTCCGAATGACGGGAATGTACACGTCCTCTACTGGACCACGCAGACCTAGATGTGGGCGCTTAGGCCCAGGGACAGCCACGGGCACAGGGCCCCGGGGCCCTGTGCCCGTGGCTGTCCCTGGGCCCCAGGCCCCTAGAGCCCAGGACACAGACACATCAAATCTCACACCTGCTGGCTTATGCAGCTGACAGGGGACAGTAGGCTCACCGGGGCCTCCTTCTAGCTGCCTCCCCAAGTGGCCATTCCCCCAGCAACCCTCCCCAAGTGCCCCCCACACGGCCCCCACCTTGCACTGCAGGTACACGGTCTGGGGCTTGCCCGCATCGTCCTCATAGATGACCTGCATGACATGCGAGCTGCCGAAGCTCTTCTCCTCCACCTTCTCTGCTGCCCGGATGTTGGCTAGCTTGATGAGGGCACTTTTCTGGAGCGGCCGAAACAGGGAGACTCAGGGTCCAAGCCGGGGCCACTCTACGTCCCAGTGCTGGGCCTTAGTCTCCCCTTCTACAGCCTGGGGAGTCAGCATCAGGGACCCGGCTCTGTGAGTGACCCCAGCCGCACAGAGCACAGGTGCTTCCCAGGTATTATGAACCCCTCGGATCCCCACTTGCCCACCTCCTTCCTCACCCACCTTAGAGCTGGGCGTCTTGGCGAAGCTGAGGGCCTCGGTGGTGAGGGAAAAGTGGAGTTTCTTGAAGGAGGACATGAGCGGGCCCTTGCCCTTGGTCCTGTGGATGAAGAGCGGCCCCTCCTTCACCGGCGGAGCCTGCAAACTCAGGGTCCGCTGCAGGTCCAGCTCTGCCGCGCCAAGGAGGGAGGGCCAAATGTGAGCCCAGGGATGAAGTGGGGGGTGGGCAGAGACGCAAAGGGCACAGGCAGCAGGTGGGCAAGGCCATGCAGGCGTGGTCGAGAGGCTGTGGGTGCGACCAAAGAGCCACAGAGATAAGATAGGAGGGGACCTGGGCCCGAGGGCAGAGCAAACAGGACCCGGAGGCTGTGGGCGGAGCCGTAGGAGGGGCCAGTGTGGGTGGGGCCACTGGGCAGGGGCGGGGCCACTGGGCAGGGGCGGGGCAAACCTGGACCGGCTGGGTGGTGCGGGGCCCCACGGGGAGAGCTCACCCTCCTTCTCCTCGATGTCCACCAGTTTAGTGATGAAGTCCTTCAGCTGAGCCACGCCCTGGCGCACGGTGGGCTGCAGCGGCTCCATCCAAGCCTCCTTGGCTCTGGAAGCCGGCGTGTCCATGTTGCCCACGTTCTGGACGGCCTGCGGGGGACAGCAGCAAGGGCCAGACTCTGCTGGGTCAAAGCCCCCCGACTGCAACCTGCCCCGCCCCCACCTCGGGTGCCGCTCCCGCAGTAGAACCCGCGGCGGCAGCGGCACGAGCTCTGCTCGTGGGCCCGTTCCATCCCCATGGCGGTTCGGGGCTGGACCGATCACGGACCGTGAGGCCTTTCGGGACCCGACGGCTGAGGCTACTTGAGACCAACCCACCGGCCTTCCTCGGCAAGCTGGAGAGGAGACTACTCCCCTGGGGACGCCGGCCCCAGCCTGGCGGCAGGCAGCGAGGGGCCGCCTGGGGATAAGAGGCAGATCTGGGGGCTAAAGGGCCCGCGTTCACACACACGCAGGCTCCGGGGCCGAATCTCCTTCCCCGCAGGGACCTGCTTCCTTGTCCATGAGCTCGGGTGACCACCAGAAAGCTTTGTCCAGTGTCGAGTGCGGTGCCACGGGCGTCCCTGGAGCCAGTCGGGGACACACTGCCGTGCAGGCCCGGGCCCCGTGGACACCCACCTTGGCCAGCAGGAGCAGGGTGCGGCTGGTGCGCGCGTCCGCGTGCCGCTCGCGCAGGTGGAAGAGCTTGGGCGCCATGATGGCGGGAGAGAAGAAGCGCAGGCACAGGAAGCTGGTGACGGCGATGAACGGCACGTTCTGGGGGCGCGGGAGAGCGGGGGCTGGGCTGCCCGCGGGCCTTCGGTGCCGCCCCGGCCGCTGCCTCTCCCCCTAACCAACCCCCCAACACCGCCGCCGCCGCGCCCCAGCTCCCCACCGCTTCCTTCCCCCCGCCCGACCCCACCGGCAGGGGGCGCACCTCGTGCTGGGCGCCGGGGAAGCGCTCGCGCACGCGCCGGAAAAGCTGCCGGAAGGTGGCGCGGACCACCGCCGGGCAGGCGCGAACCGAGCGGCTGAGCGCGCACAGCAGCGCCCCCAGGTGGATGCGCAGCGTCTGCGCGCTCTGCTCCAGCACCTCGGCCTCGGTCTGTGGGCGGTGCAGCCCGGAGCACCTGAGTGGATCCCGCAGAGAGGATGGAGGTCAGCGCCCCTGCACGGGACTCTCGCGGGGGCTCCCGGAGACAGGCGCAATAAGGCAGAGGCAGGGACAAAGGCATCGCCCAGGTGGGCAGAGCGACGGGAAGTAGACTCGGGCAGAAGAGCCAAAACAGCCACTTCCAAAAAGGGCCTGGCACCGCCACCCCCCTCCCCCGGGGGTCACATCCGGCCTCACCCTACATCCTTGACCTCCACTTTGCTGGGGTCCAGCTCCACGTACTTCTTCTCCTCAAACACCCTGTGGATGATGGGGCCCAGGACGCCGTGCAGATACCGCATCCCTGCCACCTGGGGGCCGTGGGAGGTGGCATTGGTCCCGCCTCCCGCTCGGGGCTGTCTCCCTGCAGCTGGCCTGCCAGCCCCCCGGGCGCCATCTGCCTGCTGTGTCCGCTCGGGGTAGAGCCAGGCCCACAAAGGGGACAGCGAGACAAGCCACTGGTGCACGAATGAACACGCGAGTGGATGCATGGGTGGATGGATGAACTTTATCTCTTGGCCCTTCTGAACCTCGGTCTCCTCATCTAGGAAACAAAGACGTATACCACTCAACCTCACCTTCAGAAAAGACTCCATGGACTTTGAGGCCAGAGAGTTGCTCCGGAACAGGGTGTTAGCCTCACCTGCAAGAGAGGTTCTAGTGGGTACGGGGTTGGGGAAGGGAGGACCACGGGGCTGGAGGCTCTAAGCTGGCCCCTCTGTAAGGACCTTCCTTGCCCCCTCCCAGCACACTGCCCCACCGATGCCTTTTGCTCTTTCCTTTGCCTCCTAATCAGACCCAGCAGCTTCCTATAGGAAGCCTTCCCAGATTTCTCCGCTCTCAGCATCTCTGGAGTCCTTGGCTCCTGGCTCCCCTCTCCACCACACCCTCAGACAGGCCACCCTCTCCCAAGCCTCACTGGTACGACCCAGCTCCAGCTGGAAGAGCAGGTCCAGAAAGTCTTTGGCCAGGCCCTGCCCCAGGAAGAGCTTGAGCAGGTTGGTAGCCACCTCCTGGCGGCACTCGGTGCTCGTCGTCTCCTCTATAAGTGGTATCAGCTGCCCTGGACCCTGCAGGAAGCAGCAAGGAGAGACAGGGTTGGAGGACCCACAGGGGAACCCAAACCCTTCACTCTGAGGATCTCAGAGGACCACGGGGAAGGGGGGGGGTGCTTTCCCAAGGGATGGCAAGGGGCCCTGGGTACTGGCTAGTTCCTTACCGTCCTGAGAACCAAGAGCTTTGCTCTTCAGAGAGGGTGTAGGACAGGGAGGACTGGCCTACTGGCCCCGGCCCCTCCCACCCTCCCCCGGGGCCCCCTCACCTGGGTGCCCAGCTTCACCTCACGGCACAGCAGCTGCACCAGGGGCTGGTAGCAGCCGGAGGGCAGTACCGTCTCGTCCCGCAGCCGCACCTCCAGCTGCAAGGAGCCCAGGCTGCCCCTGGAACGGGCAGCCTGTGACCTCTCCACCAGGGACCCAGGCCGCCTGCGCTGGGCCCCCTCCCCGCTGGCTCCATGATTCCCTGCTCAGGGTCAGCCTCAGTCTCTCTGCTTGTACCCTCCACCTGCCCATCCCCTGCACGGCCCAGCTCCCGTTCTTTCCCCACAAGCTGCTTTCCTTCCCTGCTGGGCAAGCCCTTCCCGCCTCCAGCCATCCCCACCACCTGGCTCCCTGCCCCTTCTAGACCCCTTGGACTCCGAGCTTGACCCATGCGGACGTGCTGGGCTCCCCGGCCTCAGATCTGTAAACTGTCAGGGAACAGCTCCTTCGTGTACATGCTTTAAGCTGGAAGCAAATCCCCGACGGTCCTAACAACCTGCTGGGACAACTGAGGCTGGAGCAGGCTGGAGAACTTGCCACAACAGATCTAACTGCCAAGCTCCCCTGCTTGGGTCCCTCCTGGCAGGGGTGCTGACCAAGCCTTAACAGTCTCTGTAGCGCCCCGCCCCACGCTTCCAGAAGCACAGTGAAGTTCACTAAGTTTGCTGCTCAGCACGGCCTCATCCCCAGAAGCCCTCCAGATGGCCCCCGGCTGGTTCTCGGGATATGCCTTGCGGCTGGACACAGCCCTCTGTCCCTGCCCCCGCCCTGTCCATGGTAGGGATGGGGGGTCTGGGACTTTCTGCAGAGAGACAGAGCTGAACCATCCACGGTGGGGGACACTGCTGATCCTCCACTTCCAGGCTGACCGGTAGGCAAGGAGGCCAGAGGGCTTCCTTGATAGAGTTGCCAAATTTAACCAAAACAAAAATACAAGACGCCTGGTGAAGTCTGAGTATCTTTCGCCTAAGTCCGTCTCCGACACTGCACGGACGTACCACACGGAAAAATGATTCACTATTTGCCTGAAATTCAGCTTTAAGTGGACATCCTTTTATTTTATCTGGCAACCTCATTCCTGGAAAATCTGGGGGAGAGTCAGAGCTCTGGGGACTTGAACCCTGGTATGAGGTCTGCTGGGAAACCCTTACAGGGAAAAAGTCTGATGGCCTATTCCAGAATCTGCCAGAAGGTAGAAAGCAGGAGACCTGACCGCCTTGGAGCTCGGAGGACAGGGCCAAGTCCAAGGCTGAGAGAAGGGCCAGGCGGCAGGACCGGTCAGGACAACAGAGTCTGGCCCGAAGGGCAAGGGTCGGCCCCCAACTGTGCAGCCCGCCTGCCTGCTGGAGCCAACTGTCAGCTCTCCCTGCACCCCCAGCCCCCTGGGGCCCGGAACCCACCAGCCCCACTGCCGAGCCCAGGCACTCACTCTCCCCGCCGACTCTTGGACTGGTCTGGCTGCAGCCGGAACCAGCCCTCCTCCTGCTGGGCCGCCCACAGTCTCCGGACACTGAACACCACCTGGGGGTAAGGCAGAGGCGGGGAGGGGGGCACGCTGGTGCTGGGATCTTCTACTCTCTTCCTTGTCAACTACTGTTCCCTGTTGGGGAGTCCCTCCTCGGGGTCCCCGATCACCAGGTTTTGGGGAGTGCCCCTCTGGGGCAGTGGGGGGGCAGGGGAGACTGGGGGCGGTGCCGGAATGGAGGCAGGTGCAGCCCGAAGGAGCGGGGCGCTCACTTTGCCCAAGAAGTCATTCCGGCTGACAAGGTCCCAGTCCCAGGCTTCCACAACCAGCGCCTCCGCAGCCCCCTCTTCCAGATCAAACTCAAATGTCTCATTCCAGCGTGGGTAGCATGATTTCTTCACAATCTGTCCGGAACGGGGCAAGTAGGGGTGGGCTGACCCCAAGGAGGCCCCCAAGCAAGGCCAAGCCAAGGGCACTGCTACCCCAAACACCCCACTTGGGATCCCTGCAGGGGCTTGCAACAGCAGAGGTATAACCTTTCTGACCAAACCCCTGCTCATTTCTCAAGGGGGGAATGGAGGCCCAGAGTGCGTAAGGTACTTGTCCAAGGCCACACAGCACAAAGGTAGCAAACTGCACTGAGAAACCAGGCCTCCACCCCTGCCCCACCCCAGGGCTGCGCCCACCACCCTGGCTGTTTCCTGGGGGAACTATGGGACAGTGCAGCTGAACCCCACGCAGGCTGTCTTGGGCCAGGAGGCCGGGAGTGAAAGGCAGCTGGGGCTGTAGGGGTTAGTGACAGAAGGGCCGGGACCTGCTATGCCCCAGGGTCACCCAACCTTTCTAAACCTCTGCTGTGAGACCACAGTCCCAGCCTGACCGCCCAGCTGATGAGGGCCCCCCCCGCCCTCTGCCCCACCTGCCCCCTCACCGAGGTCTCCTGTGTCCGGCCATTGTAGCGCACTCGGACGAAAGGGTCAGATGCACCGTTCCGGTCCTTGGGGGCCAGGTCTCTGGGGGGAAAGCAGGGCATCCACTTCTCACACCCCCTCCCCAGACTGGGCTCATCTGTGCCCAGCGCCTCTCCCCGGGACGCTGATTCTCCCAGTGTTCCCCCCACAGGCCTCCACGGGGCACCCACACCAGACCAGGGCCCCCCCATGGCTCCTCTGGGTTGACAGCCGCAGGCGGGCTGTCAGCTTATCATCTGCTCTGGGGAATCGGGGAGGCAAGCACATCGTGGAATAGCCTGGGCTGTGTCCCCCACATGCCCTGATTCCCAGCACAGCCTTGAGCCGGGGCCGTCTCTCCAAGCCTCGGTTTCCCCATCGCAGAATATAGAAGATAACCCCCATGACTGAGATCACGGGCTTCTAGAAGGCCTGCCCCACAGTATTCTCCTGCTTGGGGGAGGTGGATCTTGGGGAGCAGCCCCGATGGGCCATCCTGCCAATGCTTTGCAAAGCCCAAATCTGGTCACAGCACCCCAGCTCAGAGCCCTGTGTGGGGCAACAGCAAAGCCCACCCCTCTTCTTTTTACTGTAAATACTATTTCCTGCTCTTCTGCATATTTTTAGTTTAAAGCCTCTTGTGCAGGCTTTTCCTGCCTCCTGAGAGCTAAGAGAATTCCAGAACATGAACTTGAGAATCTGCCCAGAAAGATGAGAAGAAACGTTTTCTCTGCACAGCTTCCTGGGCCTCCCGGAATGCCAGGAGGTCTGAGCAGGGGGGCGGTGAGGGCCGAGACCCCCCCACCCCCGCACTCCACACAGGGGTCTGGACAGACGGCTCCTCCCGTCCAGGCTCCTGCTGAGTGGAGGCCAGGCCGGCCCAGGCCCCGCGTCCCCAGGAGTCTCGGCGGCACGTGTGTGTGAGCGTGCACGCGTGTGAGCCGGAGGGCGGGAGCTGGCCGAGTGTGAGGGCGTGAGCGGCCTCTGCCTGCTCCTCACCCACGCTCCAGCCCCAGGACAGGGAATCAAGCCAGAGAGCCACCGTCCCCACCTGCCGGAGAGAGATCCCCCCCGCCCCCTCCCAAGCCAACAGCGCCCCCCCCTCACCCCTGCGGGACGGGCTCCCCCCGCGGGCGCTGGCCTGGCCCTGCCCTCCCGCCCCAGAGGCAGCCGAGGGACCCTGTGGAGGCGGCCTGGAGCCACGAGGGAAGGAGCTCCTCAGGGAGCGTGTGTGACTCACACTCAGGCCCCGACAGGAGGGGAGCCCACAGCTAAAAATACCGGGGGTGGGGAGGGGAGGGGAGGGAGGCCTGTCCTAGGTGACTCAGGCCCACCTTTCTGCCCAAGTCCCTGTTCCTCCTGGAGAGAACCCCGCCCCACCCCCCCAAACACACACACACCCCTAGGCCAAGTTCACACTGTAGTTAAACCCAGGGGAAGCCCGGGCTTGGCACGGGGGCTGCATGCTCAGAGCTCGGGGACCCCACTCGCCTGCTATCCCCGCTGCTCTACGATGCCCGAAGCCCCCCCATTAGAACATCGCCCTGTCCCTTAAGAGACATGGCGTCCTGGGCCGGGTCACCCAGGAAACACCGTCAGGTCAGGCAACCTCCCCAGCCGGCCCGCCCGCAGGCCTCAGCAGGAGGCGGCGCAGGGCCAGGACGCGGAGTGGGGGGCCAGCGGGCGGGCAGTCGCGGCAGGAGGCCCTAGTGGCGAGGGGAGCCCGCCCACCCGGCTGCGGGGCCCCGGCCGGCTCACCTGGCCTCCAGCACAGAGCAGCGCAGCTGGCCCGCCGGCGTCCCCCGGACCACCTCGAGGCGCAGGTGGATCTCGCCTTGCACCTCCTCGTCAGGGTCGACCTCCGTCAGGTGGGCCCAGCCGCTGAAACCTGTGGGACCAGTGGCTCAGCCCCGCCGGGCGCAACAGCGCCCCTGCACCGGCCGCTCCGGGTCCTCTCCAGCTCCCGGGGGCAGGGGCCATCGTCCCCAGGGACAGATGGGGACACAGGCTCAGAAGCTAAGCAGCAGCACTTGGAAGAAGCTTGGTGCGAACCCAAGTCCGGCGACCCCTGTGTCCTTCCTCTCTGCCCCCCGCCCCCGAACCTAACTTGTGATAGAACCGCTTTCTCTGGCCTCAGTTTCTCCATCTTAAAACAGCGGCTCTTGTCTGGGGCTGCCGGGGAGGGGCCAAGCCCAGATGGGGAAGCATCAAGGGCCCAGCATCCCCTGGGCCACTGGATCCCAAGGGGCTCGCGGGGGCCGCGGGCAGGAGAGGCCTCTGGGCCTGGCAGGGGCCAAGAGGCTCCATGAGTCAGCAAAGTCCCCCCACCCCCGCGTGCCCGCCCCGGCCTCACAGACAGGAGCAGGTGTGTGCCGGGAAGGCCCAGGAGGAGTCACAGGGTCTGGACAAGCCGAACCTGAACCGCCTGAGAGTTCCAGGTCGGAACCCTCACAGGCAGCCAGGAAGCCAGCCTGGAGGAGGCAGCGCTACCCCAGGTCACACAGTGAGGATGGGGCAGGGCTGACCCCTCAAAACAGTGTCAGCATCCCAGCCATCATTCAAGGGGCCTAGCCCAGCCGCAGGCCGACGGCTCAGGCTTAGGGCAGAGCGGCCCCGGGGCCCAGGCTAAGGGGACACCAAGGGTACAGGAAGAGCCAACCTGATGGCAGGAGGGGTCTCTGCACCTCAGCAAGCATGGAGAATCTCCTTCTAGTACCTGCAGAGGCCTCCAATCCCAGCACTGGCAACCCCTCTTTGCCCTAGGGGCACGCAGTCCCAGCAGGGGACAGAATGGGGCCCTGGACATTGAGGTCAGGGGGCAGGAGATGGGCCAGAGGCCCTCTAGGAAGGGCACACATGGCTTTCCCTGAGCATGAGCTGTGAAGGAGCCTAGAGGAAGCATCTCTGAATTTGGGGAAGGCCAGGGATGGGGCCACCAATAAGGGGAGAAAGGAAGGGGCCGGGGGAGGGGAAGCAGGAGCAGGCCATGGGCTTCCTCCCAGGAATCTTACCCTTCGGGTGAGCAGCCAGGGTGTCCCTGGTAAGGCAGACCTTCCCGATAACGTCGTCCCGGCTGGAGGATGGAGAGGGGGCCAGAGCTGGGCAGGGCTCCGCAGGGAGCCCGGGACCTCCCCCCAACCCCCACCCCCGCCCAGTTCAGGGGCCCTGTGGGAAGCAGGGAGGCTGACACTCCAGTCATTTGCAGGAGCCAATCGGAGCGGGACCCATGACCCTCCTGCGGGCCCTGCATTCTAGACACGCTCACGGGCATGTACTAGGTTGCTACATGTGCATGGACACGAGGGCCCACATATATGCCAAGCTGGTCCTGGGTTCCCTAGCACGCACAGCCCAGCACACCTGTGCCTTTGCTCCTGCACGTGCACACGGGTGATGTGGTGTGAGCGGTGCGAACACCCCCGCCCCCCGCAGACCCCTGCTCGCTCAAACCCTGAGCCCTTCCAGACCCTCCCAGGGCTCCCCCTCCCTCCAGGCCACAAAGAGGACGCAAAGCGACCGGCAGGCCCAGCAGTGACATGGGCCGGAAGGGGCAGCTGGCAGGGTCGGGGCCCCATTTGAAGGGTGGGGGTGGGGCCCACCCACCTGAGGGCGTCTTCATCCATGACGTAGAAGGCCACCGCGTGGAAGGTGGGAGGCAGGTGCACCTGATACTCCTCACCCCAGAATGGACACAGGGTCTTCCACACAGTGGCTGTCCTACAGCAAAGGACCCTCAGTGCCTGGCCGGGCCACCCGCAGGCCCCGGGCCCACCCACGGGATTTGATGATTCTCCTTGTCCTCGACCCCACTGCCCACCATCAGCCATTCCCTCCTGACCGTCCTCTCTGCAGGCCATTTTCCCTCTGGGGAAACTGAGACCACAGGGGGCCATAGCTGGCCTCAGGTCACGTGAACAGGACGGCGGCAGAGCCAGAACCAGAGAGGTGTTACGTGGCCAGACCCAGGGCAGAGCCTTCAGCTCACGGGACTCAGCAGGGAATGTTGGGGGGTGTGGAGCCGAAACCCCCAAGGCGGGCCAAGGACACAGACAAAAGCTCAAATGATCACCTTCACCCCAAGCACTCCTCCGAAAGACCACCTGAACGCTGGAGCCTCAGTTTCCCTGTCTGTCACAGAGACAATGAGACCCATCCTGCCGGCCCCCCTCTTGGTATCGTGGTTTGGGCAGAATGTGGAAGAAGGATCTGGGGTCCTATTTGCAAGGGGGAAGAACCACGAGCCCGACAGCCTCGGCTGGCCATCAGCAATGGGCACTTCGGTGGGCAGAACTGCGGGCAGCTCTGATCATGAAGTCCAAGGTCGAGGACAGAGACACAAAAGAAACGGGACCTCAAAGAGCCTGCCCAGAGTTGTGGAGCCCATGGACAAAAGCACATCCGGGGAAAGTGGCCCTTCTGGGTACAGGCTGGGGCCCCCTTGCCTGAAGCAGCCTTTCTGGGGTATAACCATGGTGGGCATCTCTCAGGGCACAGGAACCCCCAGGGAGAGCCAGGACAAGAGAGGGGGACGAGGCTCAGGCTTTGGAGTCAGCCAGATTTAGGCTCCAGTCTGACTTTGCCAATTCCGAGGTATGTAACCCTGAGCAAGTTAGCCTCTCTGAGTCTCTGGGTTCCTCCTCTGTAAATGCAACTTAATAATATCACATCGAGCTCCTTGCAAGTTATAAATGGGTTGCAAAAGGTTTAGCACAGGGCCTGGCGGACCGCACTCCAGAAGTGACAGCCGCTGTTACTAATCATCATCCTGTCCCTTCTGAGGGCTGTAAAGATCACAGAAAGGAACAGCACTGGCGAGAGGCCCTTGGATCCAATGCCTGGATGGGCGTTCAGGTCAGTAATCAGCAGGAGTCAGAGGTGGGTTTTCTCACCTCCCAGCAGGTGCGTCAGAGCAGGGGGCTGGCCTGGGGATCAGCTGCTCTTGGAGCCCTCTCCCTCACCCCTCCCCTACCGGGGTATGAGCTGGGGTGTGAGCGGGAAGCATGGGGAGGAGCAGGTGCTGGGTGGGGAGGCCCATACCGGATGATAGGCTCATTGTCCACCTTCACGATGCAGTAGGGGTCACTGCTGCCGGTGCTGCAAGACACAAGGGCAGGGTGGGGCTGACCGGCGGCCAGCGGCAGGTGGGGAGAGGGCAGGAGCGCCCGGGGCTCCCAGGCAGCTCAGCCCTAGGTGACCCCAGGGAAAGGACAATCAAGTCTGAGGCAAGGGGGCCTGGGCTGGGGCCCAACGGCTCAAAACGTGTGCCCCCTCTGCCCCCCATCAGTCTGGGAGGCTGGTGGTGAGCAGAAGGCAGGAACCTGCGTGAGGGTCCCTGCACCAGGGGAGAAAGGGCTCCAGGCGACGCCTGCTCTTGCAGGGGGATAAGGATGCTCCTGCCTGCCACTCCTTCCTCCCGCCTCGCCCCGCTCTGCTCCAAGGAGAACAGAAACAGCCTCAGGCCAGGTCCAGAAACCCCAATCCTCAACACCCAAGTGGGCGCCTTGTTCTCTCTCCCCAGAGCCCTTGCTCCTGCTGTCCCCCTCCCAGCCTTGGCCCCGGCCTCTCAGAGCCCGGCCCCGTCCCAGAGGCAGGGAGTAAGGTCTCCTCTGCGGGCCCAGTGCCTGCAAACTCTGTCTTTCCCTCCATCCCAGGACTGCTAGTGATGCGCTGTCCTCCGCTGCCACCACCGTCCCCCACCACCTGAAGGAGGGGCCACTTCTGTGTCCCCAGGGTCTAGGACAGGGCATAAGACAGGGGGCCTAGGGGTGTTTGCTGGATAAATGAACAAATTTAACAGGCTGGCCTCAAGCTCTTGGCCATCTGGGAAAGAAGAAAGGGGAAGGCAAACCTGGGACTGCTCAGGTGCCCTGGTCTCCCTGGTCTTGGTTGGTAGGGGATTCCTGGGGTGGGTTGGGGGGCATTCCCAACCAGGCCTAGGGCTGGTCCCAGGCAAGAAAGGGGGTAAGGACTGTCTCCAGGAGCGCCTTTCAGGCTCAGTGTCCATAAAAAGGAAATGATTTGCTTGTGGGAAGTTGGGGAATTCCAAGCCCCACTTCCCTTCTCAAAAGGGGTTCTTCCTGCAGAGGAGGCACGAAGGTCCTCCCCATGCAGACCAGAAACTGAATGGAAACTGACCAGCAAGGTCTGCCAGGACTGGCTCCCCACACAGAGCAGTGGGGCAGGGAATGACCACCCACAGGGTGGCTGCCCCAGGCGCCCGGCCTGACGGGAGGGCCCGCCCATGGCAGGTGTTCAATAAATGTTGACATGGCCCTAGACTCCTTGCTCTTCTGCCTGCCACCCCTTTCCCTGTCACTTAAGAGCCCCCTCCTCCAGAGAGTCCCTTGGGAACACCTCAGCTTGCATCCCACCTCCCCAAGTCCAGGGGACTCGGGACCTCCAGCGATCAGGACCCTGTGCACTCCCAGAGCTGGGCTGGGTAGCAGGGCCCAGCAACTGCATGCATCTCCGCACAAGGAAGTGGGAAGGAGGAAGATGTCCGTGTGCTCTGAGAAGCGGCAGGGGTGCGGCAGGGGTGGGGTGGGGGTTGGGGGCGAGCCTCCTCTACCCTGCCTCTGCCTCCTGGCCTGGCACCCCTGTGAGCCCAGCTTTGCCCAGGTGCAGCTCTCACTCAATGAATGATCTCTGAATGAACCGTGAGGTTTGGGGTTTGGGTTCCAGGCCAGGTCACAGGATGGGAAAAGGCCCAGAGGCAGGAAGAGACCTGGGTGTGCAGGGGCTGCGAGGAGCTGGGTGGCTGGGTCAGAGGGGGGCAAAGGGGACAGTGTCAGGAGCAGGCTGAGGCCAGAGGCCCACCCATGATCCCAGGCCAGCTGTTGGGACCTGTGCCCCTGCCTAGTGCCCTCTGTCCTGATGAGGCCCCAGGACTGGTCCCCTGCCTCACTTCCCCTTCCCCTTCCCTAGGCTGCTTGGGGAAGCCAGCCTGGTTACTTGCAAGTCCTCTATATTTAGCCCCTTGGCAGTTTCCAGGCTGTGGAAGGGGAAGGATCAGGGTAAACCCTGAAATAGTCCTGGGCCCGTCCCCAGGGTCACCGGTCATTATGAGACTTAGCTCCTGTCTGGCTGACCCAGGCATGCAAGGATGGGAGACAGTGGATGGAAACAGAACAGGAACAGGTGGGCTCTGAAAACGGTCAGTGACAGGGAGCACAGCTGTGCTCTGTGCCCTCAAGAAAACTAAAAGCCCATGAGTAGAAATGGCAGCTGTGATGATGTGTCCCTCCTCAGAACTGTCTCTGTCAAGATGAGTCACTATGAAAGATGGTGAGCTCCCCGTCCTCAGAGGTGTGCAAGTCCTGGCTGGAAGGGAGGCTGCTCAGGAGACAGGCTGATGAGGCACAGTGAGGCAGGCGCACCCCTTCCCAGCCTCCGCCCCCTTCCTAGCCTCTGGCACCCACTGAGGGCCTCCGGGGATCTCCAAACCCCTGCTGTCCCTGAGCCAAGAGGTTTGCATAGTATTTGCCTCAGCCCCCACTGAAGCCCACGGTGAGCCTGCATCCTCGGCCCAGCTAGGATTCTTGGCCTGTCAGCAGCAGAAAGAGTGGGTTTGAGTCCCAGCTTCTCTCCCTAAATGCTATGTGGCCTTGGCAAGTGACTTACACATCCTGAGCCTCAGTTTCCCCTTCTGCAAACTGAGCATATCTACCTTGTAGAACTAACACAAGGAAGGAATGGAAGGGTCCTCCACAACCCTCAGTCTCCTCTGCCACGGGCCAGGAGCCCCCCCAGGGCTCCTGGAATGCCAAGACAAATGAGTCACGGTCCCTACCCTTCATGGTCACACAGCATGGCAGCCCGAGAAGCAGCAACTGCTACCAAGGGCGTCCTCCTGACTCTGGAGGGCACAAGACGGGGGCACGAGCACCACTGCTGCCTAGAAGGCACTGGGGAAAACCCTGGAACGGAGTCTAAGTTTGAGAGGGGGTCCTGAATGATGAACAGGTGTTTTCTGGAGGGCTCCGAGTGGGAGCGTCTGAAGACAGAAGCCCCTTAAACCTGTGCAAAGGCAGGGCTTCGAATGTGGGGGGCTGGGGGGTAGTTATAGCTGGATTTAGGAACCAGGTGACAGGAAGCCCTCTGACCAGAGGGCTTCAGGAGGTGACAGAAGTAAGCAGGCACAGGGGCCGGGCAATAAAAGAGATCCTGAAGGCCAAACCAACAGGACTTAGTGGTGACCCCCCAGGGATGGAGCCCTAGGGTCCCTAGGCTGGGCAGAGGCAAAGCTGGGCCAAGAACCTGGCACCTTGGCTCCCAGGGAGACCCAGTCCGTGGCTTCACTGCCCCGGGGTTGGGGAAAGTCTAGAGCCAGGCACTAGGGCCTGCGGGGATGGGGAGGGAGGCGACAAGACGGAGGGGCTGCTCCTCCCGGCAGCCACCAGCCAGAGGAGGCCTAGCTGACCTAGTTAGCGGTGCCAGCCTGGGGCGGGGGCTGCTTAGAGGCTGGGCCGGGAGGCTGAGACCCTCCTCAGAGCTCATCCGCCTGGCTCTCCCCAGAGACTGCATTCCCAGCATCTGCCCCACCTAGCCCTGAGACCAGAAACCCACCTGGAGATGGCCTGCCCAGCCCCCTCCCTTACCCATTGCCATAGCAACTGCTGAGCCTGGCCTCACCAGGCCCAGGGGGCCTTGAACTAGAACTGCTCAAGGCGCTGAGTGAGCAGGCAAACTCACAGGGGCCACTGTTCGGGTGAGAGAGACACCCTCACCCAGGCCTCCTGCACCCCTCCCCATTCGCCACCTCTTGGCATCCAGGAGCAGGCTGAGGAGCCCTAGGCGGCAGTGGAAGGGCGTGGGGGGACACTCTAGACAGTGAACTTTGGACCCCATGCAGCCTCTGGGCTCCCCCTCCCCCATACCCTGCTCCAGGAGGCCAGCGCACCTCAAGCCTTGTGCTTAAGGGATTTTTTTTTTAAAAGGATTTCAGGGGTATCTGGGTGGCTCAAGTGGTTAAGTGTCTCTGTCTTCGGCTCAGGTCATGATCCCAAGGGCCTGGGATCAAGCCCCACATCAAACCCCACATCAAGCCCTGCATCAGGCTCCCTGCTTGGCGGGAAGCCTGCTTCTCCCTCTCCCACTCCCCCTGCTTGTGTTCCCTCTCTTGCTGTGTCTCTCTCTCTGTCAAATAAAATCTTTTTAATAAATAAATAAGATTTCATTTTTAAGTAATCTCTACACCCAACCTGGGGCTCTAACTCACAACCCCGAGACCAAGAGTCCCATGCTCTACCGAATGAGCCAGCCAACACCCCTGTGCTTAAAGGATTTTGACCTCCAGTCTACAGAAAGGGAAACTGAGGCTTCAGAGCTAAGATGCTGCCTAAGGCTGTATACACGGGAGCCAGGGATGAGATGGGGAACCTCAGCTCTGGGACTACTGAGAAAGATGCTGGGACAAGGGTCTCGGGAAACCTCCTCAAATCTGGCCAGGGACCAGGGAATGCCCTAGATGTCGGGAGTGTTAGGAGCTCTGGGCCCAAGCCCTTCCTCTGCCATTTGGAGCTGGCATTTTCAGGTCTCCCAGCCACGGTTTCCTTATCTGTAAAACGGAATGATGAGAACTGCCTTGCTGAGTCTTTGTGAGGAGGTAGAGCCACCGCAGGGCTCAGATAAAGCCCAGGGCACAAGGAACAGCTGCTCCTCGGCCACCCCATCTCTGCACGGTCCCAGCCTCCTGACCTGCAGGTTCACCCCTCACTCCAGCTCACAGCTGGAAGCCCCGGGACAGCCCCGGCCCCCAGGGCGTGTTTCAGGTCACACTCTCGGGTACTAAAGGTTCCCGAACTACCAACTACCGAGGAAGGCCCCTCGTTTCCCGGGGGCACCCAACCCCTTCCAGCCACACCCCCGCAGTCCACCGAGACATCTCCCTGCGAGGTGCCCCCCACGCTCAGCCCCTGTCCTATTAAAGCCCCTTCCCTTCTTGAGCGCCGTTCGCTCGCTCCCTGCTAGCTCAGGCCCCTTACAGACCCCGGTCCCCTCCCCTGTCCACGGGCCTTCCTTGTCCCCCCGCCCCACCCCCGCCCCGTGCTCGCAACAAATCTTACTGTCCCCATTTCCCTTCCAGTCCCCCTCTGCGGCCACACTCGCCACACCCTCGCCGCTGCTCCACTGGCGGGCCGGCCGTGTGGACCCCAGAAAGGTGAGGCTTAAGGAAGGGGCAGCGCCCCTCCCCAGAAAGTTGGGGCCCCCACCCCCGGCGGCGCTCACATGTCCTTGGCGGGCAGGTTCTTCCCCTCCACGATGCGGATGGACAGCGAGCTGCGCTTGGCCATCGCGGGTCCGCGACGCGGGGTCGGCGCCCGAGGGAGCCGGACGGCAGGGTCGCGTGCAGCCGGCGGGCTGGCGGGCGCGGAACCGGGCGCCGCGGGGGGCGGGCCGCGCAGGGCGCCCGAGGTAAGCGCGGGGGCGGGGGAATCGCTTCCACTTCATTCACCCCCGCCCCCGCCCCACGTGCGGGGGCCTCAGCGCCCGGGCCCGCCAATCGGCGGCCGGGGCTCCCCGGGTGGGCGGGGCCGGACCGGGTCGCGGCGCTCATTGGCCGCCTGGGGGGTAGGGGCGGGGCCTGCGCCCAGGGCTGTTGCCCTGCTGGCTCGCCGCGGGCTGCTGGTCACAGTGGGGCGAGGGCGCGATGGTCGGCGCCCGGGTGGCCTGTGCCACCGGTACGCGTGGGCGGCAGGCGTGGTCCCAGAGTGCCAGTCTCCAGGTGCACGGGGGCTATGGGCCCTAGTACGTGCTCAGAGGCGTGGGCAAGTGCGGGGACACGCGGGCAGGGGACGCGCGTGGCCGACAGCCCTGGCCACCTGAGCCTGACGCGTGGGACACCCTGCGTAGGTGTAAGATGAATGAATGAACAATCGGACGAGCTCAGCAAACAGTATGTCTGCTTGTGTTAGAGCCACCTGGATCCGGAAGGAAGCATCGAGAGCCAGGGCAGTTCAGAGCTTTGGGGACTGCGCTTTTGAGTCTGAAGGATCGGGTTTATTTTGGGGAACCTGCTCCGGACGAGGGGGCTTTCTCAGTTGTCACCTCACTTAGGCCTCCTGCCTCCCCAGCAGTGGGAATCTGGACGAGGCGCTCAGGTTCACAGAGGGAAAATCACTTGCTGGAGGTCACACGTTTGGCCGGGCCAGAGCTGGACTTGACCTCCCTGCTACTCCATGAGCACCGGCCATTCCGTGAGGGACACCATCCTTCTCCCAGACTCAGTGTCCAGAGCCGGGTTTCTAGAAGCACCCCCTTCACGGTTTTCTCCCAGATGGAGAGGTCCCAGTCCTGGGGCCTACACAGCCACAGCTGGCCCTAGGCATCTGCCTGCCCCAGAGGGCACTGCCCCAAACATCAGGGTGCCCTTGGGTCCCAGACCCAGCTTCACCACTCCCTTGCCGGCCACTCACTCCTAGTGGCTTTCTGATCTTCTACGAGCTGAATCCGTTTCATCACCTGCAAAGAGAGAGCAGTGGCACCTGCCACTGACATCCAGGGAACACTGTATGTGTGGGTGCCTAGAACCGGTTCTATTTTCTCTTACTTTCTGTTTTCTTTTCCTGTTTTGTTATCTATACAACACATGCACACTTGGCGAAATGCAAAAGATGTTGAACGTTTGCAATGTTTTCAATGGTTACTTAAAAAAAAAAAAAAAAGAACAAAAAAGGGTGTGCTTGGCTGGCTCAGCATGTGACTCTTGGTCTGGGGATGGTGAGTTCGAGCTCCAACTTAGGTTTGTTTTTTTGTTTGTTTGTTTTTTAAATTTTATTTATTTATTTGACAGAGACACAGTGAGAGAGCAAACACAAGCAGGGGGAGTGGGAGAGAGAGAAGCAGGCTTCCCGCCAAGCAGAGAGCCTGCTGCGGGGCTCGATCCCAGGACGCTGGGATGATGACCTGAGTTGAAGGCAGATGCTTAATGACTGAGCCACCCAGGCACCCCTAGAGATTACTTTTAAAAGATGCTTTTGGGGGCACCTGGGTGGCTCAGTCAGTTAAGCGTGTGCCTTCTGCTCAGGTTGTGATCCTGGGGTCTTGGGATCGATCCCTGCATGGGGGGGGGTCCCCTGCTCAGTGGGGAGTCTGCTTCTCCCCCTCCCTCTGCCCCCCAACCCCGGTTCGTGCACTCTCTCACTCTCTCTCAAATACGTAAAAAATCTTAAAAAAAAAAAAATAGGGGCACCTGGGTGGTTCAGTTGGTTGGGCCTCCAACTCTTGGTTTCGGCTCAGGTCATAATCTCAGGGATGGTAGGATGGAGCCCCACGTGGGACTCCCTGTTCAGTGGGGAGTCTGCATGAGATTCTCTCCCTCTGCCACCGTCTCTGTCTCTCAAACAAATAAATCTTTAAAAAAATAATAATTTTTTTTAAATTAAAAATTTTTTAAGATCTTATTTATTTATTAGAGAGAGAGAGAGAGACAGCAAGCGAGCACAGGCAGACAGAGAGGCAGGCAGAGGCAGAGGGAGAAGCAAGCTCCCTGCCGAGCAAGGAGCCCGATGCGGGACTCATCCCAGGACTCTGGGATCATGACCTGAGCCGAAGGCAGCTGCTTAACCAACTGCCACCCAGGTGTCCCAATAATTTTTTAAAAATTAAAGGATGCTTTCAGGGCATTTGTCTGACTCAGTTGGTAAAGTACGCAACTCCGTTTTTTGTTTTTTTTTTAGATTTTATGTATTTATTTGACAGACAGAGATCACAAGTAGGCAGAGAGGCAGACAGAGAGGGGAGGAAGCAGGCTCCCCGCTGAGCAGAGAGCCCGATGTGGGACTTGATCCCAGGACCCTGAGATCATGACCTGAGCCAAAGGCAGAGGATTAACCCACTGAGCCACCCAGGTGCCCCAAGTATGCAATGCTTAATCTCAAGGTTGTGAGTTCAAGCCCCACACTGAACGTTAGAGCCTACTTTATATATATAATAAAAGTAAAAAGTAAATAAACGTTTTCAATAAAAAGTCAGTCCCTTGTCTCTCCCAGCCACCCAAACTCCCTCCCCCAAGGCACCCACACGCCCCGATTCCTTGCACAGCCTGCTGGAGACATTCTCTGACTCCAAGGCGAGAGCAGACATATGTGTCTGCCTTTTACATGCAAATAATGGCTAACGGGTTCTGCTTACAGTTTCTCTTACTTTATCTTGGAAAGCCATACATATTTAAACATTAAACAGATTCTCATTCTCTGCCAAACTGCCCCATTTTCCAGTGTGGGGACGCACCCTCATCCCTTCCACAGCTCTGCTGTGCGTGGATGGGCTGTTCCTTTCACCAGACAATAGCCTGGCTCACACATCATTTCGTATGTAAGCAAATGCAGCCAAGGATAAATTCCTAGAAGCGGAATCCCTGGGCCAGACCATGTGCGTACGTGGGATGCAGATTTCTGGCCACAGTGGTGGTTCCGAGGACACAGGACCTCCAGGAGCCTGCCGGCTCCCCCTTGTTGTCCCCAGCATGCCCCGTTATCAATCTGTGATCTTCGTCTGGGTCATCCGTGGGAAAATGATGGTTTTTCAGGGTACCCAAGGCTATGTTTTTAGGTACTTTATCAGGGTCGTCTTCAGTCTTTATAGTCACTGAGATTTGCCCCCTCTGCCTTGTCATTCTTCAGGCGTGTCCCAACTCCCAGGTCACCTGGAGAGTGAGAAGGGGCTTTGTTGGCTTCTTGGTAGATGGGGGTCCCACTCCCCGCCTCCCCCACACCATGGGCTGTTATGGAGACCTGGTTGGTGAGTGGTGGGCAACAGAGCTTCTGCCAGGTCTGTGTTTGGGGGCTACTGCAGGCTGGTCCCTCCCCTACCCTGGAGACCCGCACCCCCAAGGGGAGCCAGGGAAGCCCAGGCTGGGCTCTTTTGTCCACTTCAGGATCCAGCCTTGTTCACCTCTAATACTGGGGAGCTCACCTCCTCCAGAGGCAACTCTGTCCATCTTTAAACTATTCCAGCTGTGAGCCAGGCCTGCCGCCCCCCCATCCACCCCACTAAGCTACCAGAGTGGACTTTTGGAGACTAAACCACGGCTATTCTCCCCAGAGCCTTCTGCCTACTCAGCTCCAAGCCAGGCTCCCTTCTCCTGCCATGAGTTCTAAATCCCACGCTGACCTGGTCATTGTCCCTCGAAAGCCTCCAGTTTATCACAGGCCTTTCTGGAGTGTGGCTTCCAGAGAAGGGTTGAGCCTCCCTGCTGTGCTGTGCTGCACAGAGCAAACACAAACAGACCAAACCCTCCCTTTGTCTGGGCACTAGACCTTTAATGATGCCACCCGTAACCCCCTTAGCTTTTTAGGGCCATGCTGCTCTGGTTTCGGGTTCCAAGCAACAGAAACCAGCTCTGACTAATTTAAACAGAAAGGGATTCTTTAGAAGCCTATGGAGTGTGTCACAGATTCTCTGGGAGGACCAGAGAACCAGGCCCAAAGGGTGTATCCAGCCAGAACAATGCCTCAAAGCACATGCCAAAAGTGGCTTGGTCAGGACACCCCCGGCGCTGGCCCTAACCACGAACCCCACATTTCAGGCCAACACTGGATGCCGGGGTGTTGCTCTCACAAGTACCACTCTGTGGCATCCTCCCCTGCCCCGCCCCATCAACGCAGGGCCAAGAAGGCCAGTGACAGCGCCGTCAGCACCTGCGCTGGGAGGGACCTACCTCAGAAGATGGGGCAGGGGAGAAGGAGGAGGGCTCTGGATAGAGGAAGGGGGTTCATTCAGGTAACGTCACCCCCTTTTCCCTGAGATTCCCATGGCATCTCGGGGGCGGGCTTGGCATCCAGCAGTGAGCCCCACTTTGCAGGAAGGCAGAGGCTCTGTGGGGCTGCAGCTGGCTGGCCTCGAGCTCTGCCTTCCGCCCTGCCATTCGGCCCCCCTCCCCACATACGGTCCCTGCCGCACATGAGCCCTGCCCCCCGGCCCCCAGCCCCCACGGCCTCGGCCTTGGCCATGCACCCTGGGAGCACTGCCTCTGAGCACAGAGACTGCCCGGGAAGAACACGGTCAACAAAGAGGATTCAGCCAGGGAGGCCAGCCAAGCTGCCAGCGCGTTCCCAGAAACTAGTCTCTGGGGAGGGGTGAGTCAGAAGGCGAGGCCATGAGGGGAGCCCAGCCCTGGCTCCACGGCCCCGGGTCCAGACCCGTCCTCTGTGGAGGACGGCAGAGCAGACCCCTTTGTGGGGCCCTTATTTCCTATCTTCCTCGTTCATTCTGTCCTTCACTCAGCCACCTGCTTACGGACTCAGCATTCATTGAGCACCTGCTATATGCAAGGCCCTGGTCCCTGCCCTCAAGGGGTTCACAGTCAAAGGAAAGAAATGGACATAAAGAGGTGGGTAAGTGCTAGAGCAGAGAAACAAATGGGGAGTCAGGAGGGGAGAGGTGTGCTCAGGAGATCTCACAGAGAAAGTGGCATTTGAGCCCGGTCAGGGAAGATGGGGAGGCGTGTCTGCTATGTGGGCCCAGGTGGGAAGGCAATGCTCTCCATGCGGGGAGCAGCCTGAGTCCAGGTCAGGAGGTGTGATGAATTCTGGGATGTTCTGGAAGCATCCAAGAGGCAGAGTAGGAAGCGAGAGTCCAGGAGACTGGAAAAGCAGATGGGAAGTGGCTGGTGGTGGAGGGCCTTAACTGTGGGGAGAGCTCTGACGTTTTCCTGGGCAGGGTTTGGAGCAGGGGAGTGACGTGGGTGGAGGTGGGTGCTGGAGATACACAAGGTTGACATCCTGAAGTGTTAGCAGGTGGGTCTCCTTCCCACCCTAAACTTACTGTACCCCCAGCCGTCAGAAGTGCCCCGGGCTCAGGACGGGGCCAGGTCTTGAGTTCTAATTCACAGCCGGCGGGTCATGTTGGAAGAAGAACGTGTTGGGAGTTACAGGGTCTGGGTTTTCGAGCTTCCGGGGAGCCTTGGAAGGGGTGGCAGGACCACCTCGCCCTCCAGATCTTGCAGGGATGGGGAAAGAGACTTGGACAAGGATGAGCCTCTTGTGTGCTCCCCTAGGGGGTGCTCAGAGGTCTTAAAAGTGGATATCACAAGAAAAAAAAATAATTACATGAGGTATACGCATATATCAGACCATCATATTATACACCTAACACTAACACAAGGGTCTAAGTCGATTGTATCTCAAGAAAACTGAACAAAATGGATTAAAATGCACCCATACCAGTTTCATCAAAAATTTAAAAGTGGGGATGCCTGGGTGGCTCCATCGGTTAAGCATCTGCGTTAGGTGCAGGTCATGATCCCCAGGGTCTTGGGACTGAGCCCTGTGTTGGGCTCCCTGCTCGGCCGGAAGCCTGCTTCTCCCTCTCCCACTCCCCCTGCTTGTGTCCCCTCTCTCACTGCGTCTCTTTCTGTCAAATAAATAAATAAAATCTTAAAAGAAAAAAAAAAAAGAACTGAAAACAGGGTCTTGAGAAGATACGTGCACCGCCATGTTCACGGCTGCGTTATTCACAATAGCCAAGAAGTAGAAGCAACCTTAATGCCCATCAACGGGCGAATGGACAAAGATAATAGGATACACGCGTACATGGTACACCACGCAATATTATCTTGCCTTGAAAAAGACGAGACTCCTGGGGTTGCCTGGCTGGCTCAGTCGGTAGAGCATTTGACTCGTGATCTCGGGGTCCTGAGTTCAAGCCCCAAGCTGGATGTTAGTGTTTACTGGGAAAAAAAAAAAAAAAGAAAGAAAGAAAAGGAGGAAATCCTGTCATGTGCTACAATATGAATGAAGCTTGAAGCCATCACGCTCCGTGAAATAAGCCAGTCCCAACGAGGCAAACACTGCATGCTTCCTCTTACGTATGAGACCTCGAGTCGCCAGGTTCTTAGAAATAGAAAGCAGGATGGTGGTTGCCAGGGGCTGGAGATGGAAGGAGGGGGCGTGGGACTCGCTGTTTAGTGGGTATAGGGTTTCAGTTTCCCAAGATGAGAAAGTTCTGGAGGTGTGTTGCACAATGGCGTGAATGTACTTCTCACTGCTGAGCCGTGGCCTTAAAAACTCGTTTGGAAGGGGGCGCCTGGGTGGCTCAGTGGGTTAAGCCTCTGCCTTCGGCTCAGGTCATAGTCTCAGGGTCCTGGGATCGAGCCCCGCATCGGGCTCTCTGCTCAGCAGGCAGCCTGCTTCCCCCCACTCTCTGCCTACTTGTGATCTCTCTCTCTCTCTGTCAAATAAATAAGTAAAATCTTTAAAAAAAAATGCAGATATACCCCAACTTTGTGTGTGTATTTTGGTCATAGGAATGTTTGAAAACGATGTTATACCTTAGCTTCTGGAAACCATTTGGGTACCAATCACTCCTGTGATTCGCTGCCGGCCTGGATTTTTCTACAAACATCATGCATTCTTGGGAATCTTGGGGATTTTTCCCAAGTGAGAAAATGTGACCTACACATTGTTTTCGTGCCCGGTGACATGTTTTAAAACACTAAATATAGCAGTAACAGAAGCTAACGTGGTGTGACATTTAGAAGAAATTTAAGTAAACCTTTGTTATCTTTTTACATTTGGGGGTTTTATTTTTATTTATTTTATTTTTTATTTTTTTGCCCCACTGGACCGTGTGCATTTTCCTGAGCTGGAGGCCCCAAGCCCACTGTCGCTTGAAGACAACGGTCGCTGCCCAGAGGAAAGGCCTTTTCGTGACACCCTGCCATCCTTCCCCCTGAGGCTCTGACTGCTGGTGCCTGTCCAGTCCACTGGGAGGAGACAGGCTGGGGGAAGGGGGTGCTAAGGCATTACCATTAAGGGGTACCAGAGAAAGTGGGTCAGAGGAAGGAGCAGGGAAAGGCGAGGCAGCTTGGCAGATGTGCTGAAGGTGGTGAGGACAGCCCCCACACAAAGGTTAGAGGGGCCCAGCTGCACCCCTGGAAATTCTGGGCGCAAGACCCTGGACTGAACCCGGGGCCACCGGGAGCCCTAGCAGGTTCTGGGCTGGGTGACAGCAGTGTGCCGAGAAATCCGGACTCGCCAGCTGCGAGAAGCCCAGAAGGGCAAACTAAGAGGCCTTCGAAGGCCAGATGGGGGGCTCTGTCCCCAGCTTCCCCCTGTCCTCCCACTGGTCTTGACATGCCACCTACCCCACGTAGAAAGAGAGCACTAACTACAATTTTTAAAACCGAAGCCCACAGTGAAGAGCGTGGGTCCTGGAGACGCGGCACTGGGTTCAAATCCCGAATCCGCTGCTCCGATAGGATTTGCTGTGTGGTTCTGGGCAAGTAACTCTGTCTCTCTGGGCCTCACTTGCCTAATGTATAAAGTGCACCCCAGAGAGTGGCTGTCCCACTCATCAGAGCAGGCTGATGTCACCAAATCTCGGAAGGCACCTTCCAATGCTGAGCACACGAGGGCCATCCTCTGTCATCCCCCTTTCCTGGCTGAGGAAAGCTCAGAGTGAGCCCCTGCTGCGTGAGGGTCGGCCCTTGTCAGCCCGGGTCCACACCACGGGGCTGGGACCAAGCCCTGTGTTACGTCTGCTTGCCACACAAGGGGTCACCGAGTCCCTTCCATGGAGCTGTCCCCTCCTCACATGGCCCCCACCTCCCTGAGGGGACAGAGAAGAGACCCCGCTCAGAGAGAAAGACAGAGAGAACAGGGTGGAGGAAAACAGAAGCAGAGAGAGACTGGAAGTCAGAAAGAGAAAAGAAAGAGGGGAATGTCCTGGCCCCCGGACTGAGGTAGGGGCAGAAGGAAGGAGAATTTTGTCCCCCCCACCACCCAGTTGTCCCCAGGGACTCCTTGCTGGGAGGTGAGGGGACAACAGCTTCCAGGCCTCTCTGGGCATCTCCAGGTGGCCAAGAATGGTCTTGGGCAAAAGTCAAGGTGGGCAGAGGCAGGCATAGGGCTGGTGACAAGTGTCCCTCAGGTGCCCTGTGTGCACGGGGATCCCAATGGCAGCAAAGGGTGGCTGCCAGCAGGGAGCTCAGAAGCCCCTTTCTGTTAACCCCCTCAGCCTCCACCCCTGTGAGTGAAAACTACTTTTCCGCCTCCCCAAAGTGGGAAACTGAGGCATGGCAAGACAAGTGAGAAACCAGGAGCCCCGGTTGTTGAAAGCTGCAGGCAGGGAGTGCACAGTCTTGGGTCCGGGAGCAGCCAAAAGCACGGCCTTCCTATGGAGGGGGGAGGTGTTCCTGGTGAGCTTCCTGGAAGGGGTGGCCCCAGGCTCGCCTTGAAGAAGTGGGAATGGGGCCTGGAAGTGCGGGTGAAGGGGCCAGGCTCAGATCTCAAGCAGGGACCGCCCAAGGCTGTGGGGAGAGCGTGACTGCAAGGAGACCCCGGCCCAGAGGGCCCTGAGGGGGTCTCTCCAGGCTCTGAAGGGAGAAAGATGTCGTGTGAGGCAGGGACTTGGCTTGAGAGCAGTGCAGCTGCAGCCAGAACATAAACGTGCTGTGGCTTCTGGCGCCACCGCCTCCCTGCTCCAGCTCGGCACAGGCCCAGGCCGGGCTGACAGGAACCAGGAGTCTTGGGGGTGGGGACGGCGGGGAACGAGATGTGAGGGCAGCTCCCGGGTCTGAGCCTGACTCCTGCCCAGAGAGCTCCCGCACACCCTTCCTGCGCCAACGCCCCCCCAGGCGGCGCTCCCCATCACCCCCTCCTCCACTCCTCTAGCTCGGGGGGGGGGGGGGGGGGGGGGCCCTGGCCTCGGCTCACTGGGGTCCCCTGCCCTAGCCACGCCCAGAAGGACCCCCCACGACCTCCTACACCTTCTGTGTGACTGTCCCCCCCTTCCCCTGCTGGACCCCACACACTCTTCCCAACCCACATCTCTCTGGCCTGCGCCTGGGCGAGGGGCAGCCGGGCCGATGGGGTGAGCAGGGCGGGGCGGGGGGACCAGCTCCTGTCAGGGCAGGGCCTCCGTCTACTGGCCTCTGTGTCTGTGATGCTGCTCAGTGCGGGCTCCTTGACCGGCCCTTTCTCAGGCAGTAAAACACACACATCTTAACTGAACAGCTAGAAGGATCTCTACGCATGCTTACTCCTGGGTAACCTTCCCCCAGGCCAAGGTCTAGAACATTCCCAGCCCCGAGCTGGCTTCCTCGTGTCCCGGTCCAGTCACTGCCACCCGCCATGGACAACCTCTGTCCTGACAGTGAGTCTTGCCTGCTTCTGACCTTCATCTGGATGGAATCCCACAGAATACAGCCTCCGTGCCAGCTTTGCTTGTTCTCCTTCTCCCTTGGCCCGTGGAGGGACCCCTGTGCTGGGTTCAGCCTGGGGCTGTCATGAATAAGACGGCCGTGAACCTGAGTCCTTCACGTGTCTTCTGCTGGACACCCGTGCTGCCTTCTCTCGGGGAAATACCTTTGAGCAGAATCACAAGGTTCTAGGATAGAATCCTGAACAGGTCAACTCTTAAGGACCCTCCCTGGGCATTGTACACCTGTCCCCATCTCTCCCCAGTGGACCCACCAGATGGCCTCTCCACCTCCCTCCAAAGGCCCAGTAGAGGAAACTCGAGCTACTTCCACCTTGTTGGGCAGAGCAGGGCGGCTCTGATCTCCCCCGCACCGTCCTGTGGTCCAAGGCCCCCTCCCACCCCCGTCAAGGCTGAAGGGCCCACCGGATTGGTCGGCAAACACAGAGCCCTTCCTTACCCCGAACAGGACACAAAACTGTTCCCTGAGCACCTCCTGTGGCACTTCAGGACGGTCTACCTGGGGTCTGTCTACTTGGAGTCTGTCCCTCTGTCCTGGCCACCCTCCCCCGCATAGGACAGGGACTATGGCTAAGCTGGTCCTGCCCCCAGTGCCCAGCACGCAGCCTGGGGAGGACGACAGACAGCTAGGGACAGAGAGGAAGGTCTGGAGACGAACGTCTGCACCTTGGGGACTAAGCCTAAAGATGGAGACTCGAGATCCAGTCTGCTGCTTTCAATGTCCTGGGTCCTTAACGCAGGCCTGGGATTCTCTGGGGTCAGAACCCATTCTTCCCTCCCACCTGCCGACCAAGCCTTAGGCTCAAGGCTGGTGAGTTAGGGACCACCAAAGCCGTGTCAGCCCACTCCCAGCAGCTCTGGTTGGAGCAGGTGAGCCATGGGGAGAGAAGAGGTCTCTGGCATTTTTGGAGACTCCCCAAGTTGGGGGGGGTGTCCCCTGGCCAGTGGGAGGGGCCGAGCAGTGGTCCTAGGGACACGGGGAGTCAGGTTCCATGACCAGAGGTGCCCTCGCCCACCCCACCCTTGGCCTTCAGCCCAGACCCAGGTTCCTGACTTCCCAGAAGTTCATCTCCTGAGTGGAGTTCCGTGCTTTGCTCTCATTAACCTCCTGAACCCTGCAGAAAGGGATGGAAACGCCCTGCTTCATCCTCCCACTACGGAAGCTCCGGTGGGAGCTGGGGGAAGGTAAGGGGACCGTCCAGGCTGCTCTCCAGATCGGAGGCAGAGATGGGAGGGCTGGGCACCCCTGTCTCTCCTCTGAGAGCCTTGCAGCCCCTGCAGCTGAGCTCTGAGACCCTCTCTGCCCTCCCCCCTACCCCCGAGCTGGGTTCCCTTCCCTGGGGTTTCCTCCCCTGATGGCCCTCACCATGCATCTATGTCTTCTTCTTTAAAATGAGGCCATCATAGACTTGCCTGAGGATCTGGAGGTTCACATGTGAATTATTTGGTAGATATGTGTAGCAGGTACTGTGCAAGGGTCAGCCGGTCCTCTGACTCACCGTGCCCTCCATGTGTGGCATCCGATGGGCTGGGCTAGAGGGGCCAGGGGTGGCGGACAAGGCTGTGCAAGTCTCCCGTCTGTTTCCACCACTTCCCATCTGTCTCTCCTGGCCCCTTCACCGCACCAGGGGTGGAAGGGGTCCCCCAGCTTTGGGAGCATTCAGGAGATATTCTTGGAGTCCCTGAGATTCAGTGGGGGGACAAACTTGCCGTGGAAGGGGTCACAGGTGGCCACAAGGAGAAGGGCAACATTTAAGCTGGGCTTGAATGACGGGGAAGGTTTAGGCTCCCCGTGAAGGTGACGGGAGGTGGGACTAGCAGCAGGAGAGCAAGCAGAACATCATGTGTGAGCCCTTGGGCCGTCAAGATGGCACAGGGACCTTGGACGTGACTCTGGGCAGCTCAAATCCCGCCAACCCAGCAAGCAGAGATTTTGGCCCCATAACAGCATGTCCCTAGGGGGACCCCAGGAGAGCCTGCTTCTTGGCCTGGGACTCACCAAGGGGTCCTGGGACAGTGGAGGAGATGACCTCCTTGGCTGGACTGTCCTCCTGGAGAGAGGCCTCCCCATTAGGTGGCTGGGACCCCAGAGAGACCCGCCTCTCAAGTGGGGTTGCATTTTTGTGCCCCAGGATGGAAACACCCCCGAAGAAGCTTAAGTGGGTGGGGTCAGATGCAAAAGCAGTCCACCCCCGGACTCCAGGACTCGCTGATCCCTTCCTCTTCAGGGCCTCATTGCCCTTCCTGCCTGCCCGACTTCTGGCACCCCCCGGCCTTCAGACCCCTCTGTGTGAGCCAGCAGAGCCCTGAGTCCCACGCTGGGAACAGAGTACAAATGCACACTTGCAGGGAGTGGGGGGCGGAGCCCCCTGATTTCCCATGACTGTCCACTTGGGCCACCTGGATTCCTGCTGCAGGGGACAACTGGGGGTCTGGATGGCGGCCAGGGCATGGAGATGGGGAGGTTGGAGGCTGCAAAGGGCCCTGGGAGCAGGGCCTTGGGTGAGGGGCTTGGAGAAGAGGCTCTGAGATCATGACCTGAGCCGAGATCAAGAGTCAGACACCCAACCGACTGAGCCACCCAGGCGCCCTGGAACATCTTTTGTTTTTGTAACACGCTCCTGTCAACCACACCTGAGGCCACGCTGATGGGATGACCTTCACGAGAGGCTGGAAGTTGATTTCCATTACCAACAGCTAATGATTTCATCAATCGTGCCTCCATGAGGGAAGCCCCCACAAAGACCCTAGCCGATGGGGTCAGAGAGCTTCTGGGTTGGCGACCCCGCTGGGAGGGCGGTGCGCCCAGAAAGGGCATGCAAACTCCATGCCCCTTCCCCCCCACCTCACCCTATGTATCTCTTCCAGTTTGCTCCCGAATTGTAGCCTTTATAATAACCTGGTTACGGTAATGAGACTGTTTCCTGAGTTCTGGGAGCCCTTCTAGCAAGTGATCCAGTCCGGGGACGGGGTCATGGGAATCCCTGCATCGTAGCCGGGTCGGACAGAAGTGGGGGTATCCTGGGCACCCAGTCCTTGTTACCGCTGTCTGAAGGGGGGGACAGTCTTGGGGCACCAAGCCCTTCACCTGCGGGGTCTGCACTAACTCTGAGTTAGGTCAGAATTAAATGAAATCCTGGCACGCCCCGTTGGCGTCTGGGAGAATTGGTTGGTATAAGAAGTGCTGTGAGTAAAACAGATCCTAGTGATCCTGAGTCCATTCTTGGCCCTTCTCTGTCCTGCTCTGGTCCCAGGAGGCTGGCTCAGGGACCACACGCCCCAGAGCCCCCTGTCCTCTGGCTTCTGGTTCGGTGAGGTCAGCTGGAGCCACCAGCGTGAGGGGTATTTCTCCCCTGTCCCCCCCTCCTTCTGGTGGTTGTGTTCTTTTATCTACCCTCCCCCAGGAATCCTGCTCACTGGCTCTGGAAGCACCACTCCCTCCCGTGGGCCCCTCGGGTACGGGAGGGCTGGGCAGCCCCCGTCTCGGCCCTCTTCTGTTGGCTCCCTTAGCACACTGACCACACCTTTGTAAACATTTCCTGCAGGACAGCGTGCCATCTGTCTCCTGCCAGGCCTGACCCTACAGGGCATTGATTTGTGCAGTGAGGAACTTAGTCACCCAGCTCAACCCTCCCTTTTTACATAAGGGGAAACTGAGGACCAGTGAGGGTAACCAATATGTCCAGAGTCACCCAGCCCCAGGGTTGGGGCTCATGGCTGCTCCAGAAAGGCTCTAGGGAGGCCAAGGCTGACCCAGGCAGGGTGTGGAAGCCCGTTTGCCCCCCTCCCCTTCCCGCCCCTCCCAGACTGCCTCCCCCATGGTCATGTGAGCATTTCCTCCAGAGCAGGACCCGGATATGTCTGCAAGGGCTAGTAACCCAATTAGGGCCATTCCCACCTCCCAGAAAGAGGCACCTGGGAACCCAGCCACTGCCTTCCTTCCCTGCCTCCAGCCCCCAGGGCACACAGCACAGGCTGTCCTCCAGCCTCCCTGCCATCCCTTACCCTAACCTCAAGCCACCCCAGACCTGCCCATCCACCAGCCCCTGGTGGCTCCCGGGCCTTTGCATATGCTGTTTCCCCCACCTGACCACCCTTCCTGCATCACCTGGCACAGGGCTGCTCCTTCTCCAACGCTACACGTGCCCAGAAAGCCTCTCCTGAAGCCCCACCTGGATCTCTGGTACCTGCGTCCCCACCGTTCTTGAAGGGCTGATGTCCCTCTCCTCCCCGTATAGCACGGGGCACCTTGAGGACAGGACATCCTGCGTGTCCTGGGGCATCTCCCGCTCTGGGGAGCCTGGTGCAGAGTGGGGTTGATGGTCACAAATGCAGGACGCCCCAGAACTCAGTTTGGAGAAAGGGTCGGCTTCACCTATGTACCCTGCCCCCCACGCCCAGAGTGAGCCTTGGGCTGGCCGGGCTGGCCAGGAAGCTTAGAGGTTCTGAGCCCTCCGGCCAGAGTGGGGGTCACAGGGAGGACGTTGGGAGGATGGGACAGCCAGTGCCAGACATGCACAGCCTCCCAGGGAGGCTGGGGACAGGGCTTCAGGGGGACTGTTCCGGAGCACAACTCAGATGAGCACAGGGATGCTGGGGACATTTATTTCTGAAAAGGACAGGCCCAATTGGGAGCCAAGGACACCCTCCCCCCACCCTCACTTGGAAACGCTCTCTTCCCAGGGCTCCCGAAGAGGCAGGATCTATAGCTGGGAGCAGCATGGAGGCTGAGGGGTAGACGAGGACCCCTCAGGAGCCCCCCGTGGCGGGAAGGCTGATCACGTGGTGGGTGTCATATCTTCTCACGCACACCGACTGCTCTGGGCCCGAAATGGGAGTGCTTCCGCGGGTGTCATAGCTTCAGGGGAGGGGAGACGAGATGACTTTAGGGCCCAATCCAAGTCCTACAGCTTGGAGCTCTAGGCATAGGAGCATTGGGGAAACTGAGGCTCCGCTGGCCAGGCTGGGAATACCAAAGGGAACCAGGCTATTCCCCTAAACTTCACAAATCCAGCTGTGCCCTCCCAGCACCCCCACTCCTCTCTACTCCCTGCACCCCAGGATCTGCTTGTCTCCCCTGATGGAAGCCCGAAGCCCGCCACTGGCTCCCTCAGGCCCGCAGGACACAGCCCTTTTTCTCAGCGGGGAATCAAGACCCCCGCTTTCCCGGCTGCCAGAAGCCCTCCCCCTCCCAGAACTGCTCTCCTCCTGCCTTCCCCAAATCCAACCCACACCAGCCTTCCCCTTTCCTCTAGGAAGTTGCAGGCACCTCCGGTTCACCAGGCCCCAGCACCCGAGCTCCAGATGAAGTTTTGAGGCAAAACTCAGGACTTGGACTAAAAGCAATTCTCCCCTTGGATGGATCCCACCGGAGTGTCTGCGGCGAGCCCCCCCGCAATTCCGGCTGTTGCCGCCAGGGGGCGAGTGGTGCGCGCTCCGAGAGCGTGGACGCGCCCCTGCCACCACCGGCTCCCCCGGGGGCAACAGGCAGGCAGAGAGGGACGAAGGAGGAGGGGTTCATGCCTGCACACACACCCCCACGACCTGTCGTCGTCTGGGTAGGCATAAGAGGTGGTTCCAGCCAGAGACCCCACCCCTCCCGGGGGGCCGAGACCCTGTCCACTTACCAGGTGTAGATAAGCAGAGCAAGGAGTGCAGTGAGGAGGACAGCCAGCAGGACAGACAGAATGGCGATGATGACCACGGTGCCCACGCTTTGGGGCCCTGGGGCAGCCTGCAGTGCCTCAGCTGAGGGGCGTGAAGGGGGCATCCCAGGGAGGAGAGACCTGACCTGAGCAAGGGGACCCGGAACAGCCTCCAGACCAACCCTCCCTCGCCCCAGCTGGGGGCCCCCAGCACCTGCAGACAGCTCATTGGTAGTGGTGCCTCTGATGAGGGGCTGGCCCATCCTCCCCAGCCCAGCCCAGCCTTGGGAGCCCCCCCCCAGGTCCTGCAGCCCCCAGCCCCAGTGTTTGACCTGCTCATTTGGCCCCCGCACACCTTGCCGCAGGCGGGTCTCGCTGGACCACTCCGTCTCAGCCACAGGTCCCCTGTCACTCATCACCAGGAACTTCACTCTGAGAAAGAGACCCAGGATTGGGGGTGAGGCCTCTGGCCCCTGGCACCTGTCAGGGGCCCTTGACTCCCAGGGCCTGGGGAGTGGGGGGAAGAGGAGACAGGACCTAAAAGCCAGCCTTAGAACCCTCCAGAAGGGGCTCCAATTCCAGCTGTGACATTTCCCAGCTGTGTAGCCCTGGGTGCCTCCCTCACCCTCTCTGGGCCTTAAAGTCCTCACTTAGAAAATGTGTGTGTGGAATGGTCTAGATCCCCAGCACTCAGCATCCGTGACTCAAGCCCCGAGTGAGGGGAGATGAGGCTGGGGCCCACCCTGTCTGGACAGCGAAACTCCACCTGCTGGGTCCAGACGGCCCTGGCGTCTGGGGGCAGAGGCTCGAGTGGGGGGCCCTCTGCTGGAGAAAGGAGGGAGAATTTCCCCAAGACCTCCCTGCCGACCATGGGGAGCTGCCCCAGGCTCAGGTTAGGGCCCCCAGGCTCGGGTTAGGGCCCGGGAGGGAGCTCACCGGTAGGGGCCCGGGCCCGGCAGCGGGGCGTTGCAGCCCCGTTTGGCCAGGGAGCAGCTGGTGTCGTTGCCAACGCGGAGGACCCGGAGCTGGTTCCCAGGCTGGTTGCCCGGATAGAGGGCCCGGTGGGCCATCAGTGTGAGGTAGTAGCCCCTCCGGGTGAAGTCGGCAGGGGCTGGGATGTCCTCAACCCTCTGTGGGGCTGTGAAGCTCCGGGTGGCTGAGGGTGGCCGCCGGTCAGATGGCGTGGGCCCCCTCCCGCCGGGCCAGACAGCTCTCCTGCCACATCCCACCCCCCCGGCCTGCCCCCTCCCCCGGGGCCCGCGAGTCCTCCCAGGCTTCCCGCCCATCTCACAGAGGGAAAACCAAGGCCTGTCCCCCGCAGCACCCACCGTTGCTGCGGGCCACCACCAGCCAGATGGCGTCCAAGTCGGAGATGTTGAGGCGACTGAACTGGCCCTTCGGCTGCTCCAGCGTGAAGGTAGACCAGGTGACAGTCCCTACCAGGCCGGGGCTGGCGAGCTGCGGCACATAGCGGATGCGTTCTGGGGCAGACGGAAGAGGCTCAACGGGACAACCAAGCCCCCACAGCCCAGTCTGAGGGAGGAGTCGTGGTCCTGGAAGCCCCGGTCTGAGGGCCCAGTCTGAGGGGGAAGGCACAGACCGGATGTGGGAGCCCCGATCTGAGGGAGGCCTGGAGGCTTCTCCTGGAAGCTGTGGTCAGACACTAACCGGGAGGGCTCCCTAACAAGCCTGTGCCCACGGGACATGGGTGGGTGGCCTGAGTCCAGCCCCTGCCCCCTGCCTTGCTAGCTTCCTAGGGGTAGGCTCTGTGGGAGGCCAGGAGGGAGGTCCTGCCGCACCCGTCCCTGGGGTCCCTGCCTCCGGCGGGGCCTGGGGAAGGCATGAAGGCACAGGAGGCCCCTCCCCCCAGCAGCATACACAGCTGTAGGGAAGGGGTCTTAGGCCTTGTTGGGGTGAGACTCCGATTTCGGAGAGCCTGAGCCTAAACCCTAGACTGGGCTTGCAGAGTCCAGTGACCCTGCGCTCTGGCACTCTCTGGGCGTCTGTTTACCTGCCTCTCCAGTCCCTCTACCCACGGTTTGCCTGAAGAGAGGAATGAGTAGCTTAGAGGATGGGAGGGGGGTGACACAGGAAGGTCCCCACCAAGACCCCTGGCCCAGACGCGTGCCTCCGGGAGGTGTCCTGGCTGAGAGGGGAGGATATCCCCTTCTCCCCACCCGGTGCTGTGCCACCCCCCACACCGCCCCAGGCACCTTCCCCTTCGGGACCTTGTCCCCCTCTCAGCCCCTCACAGCCTCGCTTGGGGAAGGGCAGGGGAGCCCGGGCCAGAGATGGGGGGGAGGACTCAACCTCGGTGCCCAGAAGGCTCCCCTGCAGGCACTGCCCCTCCTCTCTCCAGCCCCCCAAACTGGAGGGCAGCAGAAAAGGGAGGCAGCTTTCCCGCCAGTCTCCAGAAGCCTCTCCCTCTCTGTTTGATATGATTCATTTGCATTTCATTCCGCTCCAAAGGGTCAAGGCCAAGTCTCTCCTTCCTCAGAGCCCCCGCTCCTGTCCCTAAGGCCCAGGGGACCCTGCATACAGCAGGCACTTACTGTCCACTTAACGAGGGAGAAGGAGGGGAGAAGCCCAGATGGGGGGGCTACGCCTCTCAGCGCCTCCAGTTTAAGAGCCCACAGTGACCTGCACCCCAGGAAAGCTTCCTTGGGGGCGTTGTCCTTGTCTTCAAGCCTCCCCTCGGGGACAAGAAGGAGGGGCAAGAGGGGAAGGAGGGGGCCCTGGCGAGAATGGATGGGGGCTCAGGATGCGTGGGGATGCAAACCCTAAAAAGAGGGAGAAGCATTGCCCACTCTCCCGTGGGGACAGGTGTCTTTGTGACCTCTTTGTTGGGCCATCTCCCCTGACCCACCCAGGACTCTGTCCCCAGATTTGGGGCTTGGGAGGAGGCTGGGGGAGGTGGGTGTGTCCTCCTGAAGCCGGAGGCACGGTGCCCCGGCCCCCTTCACTCACCCAGGCCTGTCCCCTGATGGAGGCCGGTCAGCAGCAGCAACAGTGGCATCAGCGGCCAGTACTGACCCCCACTGAGCCCCATGGGCAGGCCGAGCATCCGACCAGCTGTCGGTCCCAGCATCTGTCTCCGGCGTCCCAGAGCCTCTGCTGTCAGCTAGGGGATGGAGGAGTCTGCTTCTGGCACTTTCTGCCGCTCCTCCCAGGTGCCCCCTCTTCCCAAACAACTGGTTGGACAGGTTCGGGGGCAGAATCTGCTGGCCCTACAGATCTGGCATCCCAGGGAGGGGTCTGAAGAGAACAATCAGCAGCTGCGGCCCAGGCAGGCCCGGACCCTCCCAACCTTGACTCCAGGAGGGCCTGGCCAGGGAGGGCCCCCAGGAAGGAGGCAGTAAGTAGCTCCCGGTCCAGGGACCCCCAGAGACAGTCCCACCAACAGTCCCAGCCTGGCGCCTAGAGCTCCCCACAGCTCCCCGGTGCTGAAGGGAGTAACCCTCAAGGGGCTAGTCCAAGATGGCCCAACCAGCCCAGGGCAGAGCCTGGATGGGACAGTCATGCCCAAAGGCAAACTCGGGGCCACTCCCTGCAGCTTGGGCTCTGGAGCGGGGCTCCCCAACATCACCCCTCCTCCTCTCCTTATCCAGGTGACCCACTCTCTCTTCTTTCTCCAGCTCTGGCTGCTGCCAGGACAGGGCAATTCTTCCCAGGACAGAAGGTCCCAGATGGGATCCGGGGCCAGGAGAGGGAGTGGGGCTGAGCACGTACTGACCCTGACCGTCTTTCACCCGGATTGGAGCAGAAGCCCCTCCCAGTCTCCTAAAACCCAAACTCCTTTGGGGACTGCTTTAAAAAACATTTACTTGGGGGCGCCTGGGTGGCTCAGTGGGTTAAAGCCTCTGCCTTCGGCTCAGGTCATGATCCGGGTGTCCTGGGATCGAGCCCCGCATCGGGCTCTTTGCACTGCATGGGGCCTGCTTCCTCCTCTCTCTCTGCCTGCCTCTCTGCCTGCTTGTGATCTCTGTCTATCAAATAAATAAATAAAATCTTAAAAAAAAAAAAAAACATTTACTTGGGGCGCCTGGGTGGCTCAGTGGGTTAAGCCTCTGCCTTCGGCTCAGGTCATGATCTCAGGGTCCTGGGATCCAGCCCCACATAGGGCTCTCTGCTCGGCAGGGGGCCTGCTTCCCCCCCACCCTCTCTCTCTGCCTGCCTCTCTGCCTACTTGTGATCTCTCTCTCTCTGTGTCAAATGAATAAATAAAATCTTAAAAATAAATAAATAAAAAATAAAAAACATTTATTTATTTATCTAATTTTTTCCCTGAATATTTATTTATTTCAGACACAGAGAGAGAGACCACGTGAGCATGAGTGGGAGGGGCAGAGGAAGAGGGAGAGAGAGAATCATAGGAAGACTCCACACTGAGCACAGGGCCCAATGCGGGGCTCGATCTTGTGACCCCAAGGTCACAACCAGAGCCGAAACCAAGAGTCAGACCCCTAAGCAATTGCAGCACTCAGGTGCCCCTCAAACACATTTTTGAAACAATTATAAATATTCTCAACTTATTATAATGCATTTACATGCTAGTGGATTGCCAGCCCACATACCCTATTTTTTCCCCCAAATTCTTAGATGATGCCAACTGCCTATTATGGTGAACTTCAAAAGGGTTAAACACTCCCACGAGCTATGTAATTGCCTGCTAGATTTTTTTTTTAAGATTCTATTTATTTATTTGACAGAGAGAGAGAGATCATAAGTAGGCAGAGAGGCAGGCAGAGAGAGGGTAGAAGCAGGCTCCCCGACATGGGGCTCCACCCCAGGACCCCGGGATCATGACCGGAGCCACAGTCAGGCTCCCTCTCTCTACCTTTTAAAGGCACTGAGAGTGGACCTCAATAACAGGGAGAGCTTGCTTCATCTTCTTGAAGACACGTTCTTACTGGGCGACTCATCTCGGCTCCCCAGAAGTGGGCAGGGCGGGCGTTTTGACTAATCTCATCACACAGATGAGAAACCAGTGCCCAACCGAGAGAGAGAGAGAGAGAGAGAGAGAGAGAGAGAGAGAGAGAGGACCTTCCTGCCGCCCGGTGGAGACTGGCCCCAGGTCCAGGTCCGGCCCTTTTAGATCTGTGTTGCCCTGGGGTTTCTTTTGTATTTTCCCTCTCCTGCCCCTATAGCCAGGCCCCCTCTGTCCTCGGTTTGGTGTGTGTCCCCGTATCACTCACCTGTGGCTGCTGGGAGATACACCGTGGTCTTGGTCTGTGGTACCCCACACAAAGAGCCCAGAGGCGTATCCCGGGTTCCCTCAAAGAGCTCTGCCGTGGCAAGCGGGAAATACGCTTCTGTGTTTCATAACGAGCCCCTTTCAACCACACCTGAGTTTATGTCAATGAGGTGACATTTGGAAAGCTCCTAGGGTACCCCAGGACGGGGGCTGGTGGCCCAGGGAAGCAGCCTGAGGAGAGGACTGGGACTTTCTGCCCCTTCCCTCCTACTTCCAGGGAGAGGACTTGGGCTGCTGGTTGAATTAATCCCCAGTGGCCAATGGCTTAATCGGTTATGCCTACATAACGAAGCCTCCATAAAAACCCCCAACCTGGGATGCCTGGCTGGCTCCGTGCGTAGAGCATGTGGCTCTTGATCTTGGGGTCATGAGTTCAAAGCCCCGTGTTGGGTGTAGAGCTGACTTTACAAAAAAAAAAAAAAAAAAAGCCCAAACTAGAAAAATGTACACTATCTTTAAAAAATATTCTTTTTTCCCTAGTGACTTGAAATGACATTTTTCTCATGCACCACGGACAAAGGCAATTCTCAGGGTCCCCTCTCAGCTTAGCCCAGGACAAGCTCCCATACGTACCAGGGGTGTCCACAGCCCACTCGGGGTACCACCGGCCCACTCTGCCCTGCCAAGCACAGGTATGAGGTCCCGATGCAGGGCTCAATCCCAGGACCCTGGGATAGGACCTGAGCCGAAGGCGGACGTTTAACAACTGGGCCACCCAGGGCCACCCCGTCAGGCCATTTCCTCCTGACAACTTAACCCTACATGCTACTCGACCACAGTATAAATGGTTTCCCCCAACTATACCGTCTGTATCGTTATTTGACGAATGCGTCTCTTCTCCATCAATGGTAAGTCCCCCACCATGTCCCCGGCACCGTAGCTGAGCTCAGTGATGATTTTGACTGCGGGGGTGGAGCCCTCCCTGCTCTGTGTACCCGGCCAGTTGGCCCGTGGGTACCACCTTCTTTACAGGATTGGACTGACAGCTACCGTGTTGTGGGCTCAGGGTAGAACCCAGCTTCTCTGCTGTGTCCCCGCTTCCTGGTCCAGCTGTCCCCAGCCCCAGTGAGTCTTAGCATTGAAGGGTGTGGGCCCAGAATGCCCAGAGGGACCGAGCGGTGAGGGGGGGGGG
>RCUC01137805.1:0-20079 GCA_003697995.1 Taxidea taxus jeffersonii
ATATGTCATCTTAGGAGAGCAGAAAAAAATATACTCAATGCACCTCTTTTTTTAACAATACATATTCAAAAAGCAAAAAAAAATTCCAATGTACATTCAGTATAAGTTGAATATGTTATCCATATTTTTCATTTAGGCAAATATCATGTATATTTTTTGCATAGGAGTCAGATGATCATATTATATTCAAACTTAAATTCTTCTTCACCCCAGTGGTGATTTTAAAGATTTTAATTAGTTTATTGCTGTCACTGCTTGAGTGGTTCACAAGCCTTATAGATTAAATAACCATGGAGAATGCTTTATAATATTTTATAATATTAAAATAAAAACAAAGAAATCATGTTTTGTCTTTTGTACAAAAGATTTTTAAAACCACAAAAAAAAAAATCTGGGCTCTGCCCAATGCTGCTTTTTTTTTTTAAAGATTTTATTTATTTATTTGACAGAGAGATCACAGACAGGCAGAGAGAGAGAGAGAGAGAGATGGGGAAGCAGGCTCCCTACCTAGCAGAGAGCCCGATGTGGGGCTCGATCCCAAGACCCTGGGAACATGACCTGAGCTGAAGGCAGAGGCTTTAGCCCACTGAGCCGCCCAGGCGCCCCACCCCAAGTGCTTTTTTTTAAACTTATTTCTTATTTCTGTGAACTCAGCAGGGTGCAGAGGTGCAAAACCAGGAACAACCAACTGTAAGTTTATTTTAATTATTTCTAGTAGAGACATGAACTCTGAAGTATAATATTATGCAAAGTTCTATGATATTTAAGTGCCTTCTGTCTAAAAACTAATAAACCCCACAAAATAATCTAATAATCATTGAAAAAAATACCACTTTAGCAACCAATCATATGAATCAACCTCAATATTCATCTGAAAATCTTGGATTCTTTTTATAACCCAAATCATGTGCTTTTGGTTTTCATGTATATTTTGCAGCATGAGAAAACTACCCCAGAGTTTAATATTGGGTATAAAGGAAAACAAATGTAAAGTTTAGTACCTCTCCTCACTGAAGACTTGGGGAAAGATCCCTCTCTGATCCATCTCTGAATACTTCTCATACAACTGCATTTACTTCTGCTTTTTGTTCCACACATATGCTTGAATGAACACATTTCCAATGTCTCCTTTCACGAGAAGTACTTGCTTTGCAGTGCAATTTTGCTGATTTGTTTTACTTTGGAAAGACCTAATCACATATTTCTATAAATGCACACAACCAACAGGACAAATAAAAATGGTAAATTCCCTAACTGATCTTTAATGAATAACATGAAGCTGAAAAGAATCCAAAGTACAAATCCAGAAATCCTCCCACATCACATTATTTTAATATTCTGCTATAATTAGTTTAGAAAAAAAAATGTGCCCTCAGCCTAGTCTCTAGGTAAATAAAACTTGTAAACATTTACAGACATGTAGTAAGAATACATATATACATACACACAAATATATGAAAATATATATATGCACATATATTCCTGTCTTTGTGCTACGTTTGTGCACCATAGGTCAAAAATCTCTATGAGATTATTCTAGCTGTTGTTCTTACTATAATGCCCAACATTTACTGAGCACTTTTCATATATGCCAAGACCTAGGCAACGAGGTTTTATATCATGGATTACCTCATCTAATTTGTTTGAAACTAATATTTTTAGTATTTGTTGAAAATCAAAAAATAGAAAGGGAACTGTACAAATCTGTGTCTTATAAAAATTAAATATGGTTGCTGAGTTCACTACTTCCAATACTGTAATTACTCAATGTTAAACACTAAAATGCATACTTTAAGATATCTCTATATTCTAGCCTACAATAATACCATCTGCATAATGTATTCTTTTTACAGTGCCGCAAGAATGATGAAAGCCTGTTCAATCAGAAAATTGCCAAGTATATCCCATTTCATTATGTGCTGAGTAACTATCCTCACTACGAGCCTAATTACTACCCACACAGACCAGCTGTATCCATTAATCATCAATACATGCCTTATCCATTTTATGCAAAACCAGTTGCAGTTAGGCCACATGCCCAAATTCCTCAATGGCAAGTCCTGCCAAATGCCAACCCACCCACGGTGGTACGTCCCCCACACCTACATTCATCACTTATTGCCATTCTCCCAAAGAAGATTCAGGATAAGACAGGCGTCCCTACCATCAACACCTTTGCTTCTGTGGAGCCTACATTTACTCCTACCACTGAACCAACAGTGAACACTGTAGTCACTTCAGACACTTCCTCAGAATTCACCATCACAAGCACACCTGAGACTACCACAGTTCCACTTACCTCACCGACGGCCTAAAAACTCTGAGGAAACATCAAAAAAGACAACACAGGTAAGTGAGCAAAAGACAAAAGTAAATAGTGCAGACAAGATTCATGGATTTATCAATACAATCATAATATCTGAACTAGTATAATGGATAAATGAAGCCCGTTATAGGAGCGGGTAAAATGGGCTCATTATAATTTTAATTTGATGGTACCATAGCATTGATATACTAGATTCTGTTCCAGTAAGAAATGAAACATCTTATTTTACAAAATGCAGAAAAATTAGGTTTCTTTATCAAATTTTATTTCAACTGGAACACTCCTAGAATCTACTAGTTTTAGTTCATTCCTATTCATACACACAGAAAGCAGAGTGAAATACTATGCTAAATTTGTGATTTTCCTTATCTCAAAAATAAATTTTCTGAGACTATTTATATAGAACATGAGTTTAAATACATTTTAAACATTTAACCATGTTCTTGCACTCTAATTTTGCCCTGAATCGAGCAAAAGGAAATGTTTCCCATGCATTTCTTTATCTCAGACATCATTTCTGAAAGGATCCATGAAGTTTAAGCACTCAAAATTACTATTCTAAGATGAGCCCATGGGAGAATTGTAATGCTTTTTTTTAAAGATTTTATTTATTTATTTGACAGACAGAGATCACAAGAAGGCAGAGAGGCAGGCAGAGAGAGAGGAAGGAGAGCAGGCTCAGAGAGCCTGATGTGGGGCTCGATCCCAGGGCCCTGGGACCACAACGTGAGCAGAAGGCAGAGGCTTTAACCCACTGAGCCACCCAGGCGCCCCTAAGAATTGTAATTCTTAATTTAAAAAGCACATACACACTAAAAGAATACTTTCAGAATCTTTTTAAAAATATTTTCAGAACCTTAAACGTGATGCCAACATTTCCATTTATTATTTGGACCGATGAATAATGGCAAAGTCTAAAATAACTTGAAACTTATGGAAAGAAATTAAAGGGAAAGTTCAATAAAATAGAAAATAACCAGAGTGCGCAATAACTTGGGGAAAAAGTTACAAAATTTTGAGTTTCTTTGCAATAAATATTTTCAGTGCATCACACTTTCTATATTATTATATAATCCGAAATACAACACACTGACCTGTGATACAGGGGAATAGCGTTAGAACAGAGAGGGCTGTCTCTTCCATCCTGTGACTTTAGGCAAGTCGTTACTCTTTCCGAACTTTTATTTTCTCTTAATTTTGGTTTCTACAATGCATATTGTGAAATGATTGTAAAAATTGATCAGCCCACAAACTGTATGAAAAAAGTAAAATCAGTAAGTGCCAAAATTTACTTTTAAACAGTATCCTGTCCTTACTAAATGATAAAAACTTTATATAGTTATCTCAGAATATTTCTATAGCAACCTTGCGGATTATATATTACTATATTCAATTTACAAAAGAAAAATAGTAGTCCCATGGATCTTAAGTAAATTTCCACAACTCAGAAGTTCAAAACTGGTAACCAAATAAAACTTGTCTGGTTTCAGATAGTAATTTTTTTTTGGATAGTAATTTTTTTCCAGATAGTAATATTTCTATATGGACTGTCTAATATACAGAAAACACATTATGTTTTCCTTAGGTCAGGGTATCTGTAAATTGTATTATTTAGTTGATCTTTAATAGGACATATGTGGTAGGGAAAAAAAAAAGATGAGATGTTGGGAAAATCTGGACTTATTAAAATTTAATGAGAAAATTAATGGAGACAACATGAAAGAAAGTAGTACAGTTATATATTGCATTGATTTAAAATATTACATGATTATGCTTTTAATGAAATAATCATTATTTCAATAGTTACAATTATTTAAAATTTATGAGCCTAGATTTCTAAGTTAAAACCAGGATATAATATCACTTATAAAGAAACATGTTAAGGACATTGTCTTGATGTAAATATTAGGTGAAGTCAATTATTTTCAGTTACTATAAGACAATTTTAAATATTTAAATTTAAATATTTAATTTGATAAAATCCTTGGATACAGACATAAGAGACAAACAATTTAAATAAGATGTGCACGAGAACTGTTAACATACTATGAACTAAATCTCTAAACTGTCATCATTTTTTATAGGTCTTGATGAAACCGAATGATTACTCTAAACTCTCCTTTGGTCATTCATCTTCCTTCATTCAAGAAAGAATGTGATTTTGATGGATTTGGCTCCTTTCTCCTTTCCCCTCACATTTTACGTTCATGTCACATTTAATTTTTTGTTTCTTGCACAATAAAGCCATTTGAATGCAAGTGGATCTCTTTTTTTTTTTTAAAGATTTTATTTATTTGACAGACAGAGATCACAAGTAGGCAGAGAGGCAGGCGGGGGCGGGGGGGAGGCTCCCCGCTGAGCAGAGAGCCCGATGTGGGGCTCGATCCCAGGACCCTGAGATCATGACCTGAGCCGAAGGCAGAGGCTTAACCCACTGAGCCACCCAGGCGCCCCGCAAGTGGATCTCTTAATTGAGGAGTCTGTGGATGTACCTCAAGGATCTTTGAAACCTTGAAATTTCAAGGCAAATTTAGTATGAGTTTGAGCAAACAAGTTTATCTCGGGGCAAAGTTCATAATGTTATCCAGTTTTCAAAGTGGTCCACAAACAGTGATTAAATACATCTTCTCCAGGATGACACTGGAATATCTAAACTTACAACTAAGCCATTGGAACCAGAAAAGAACTAAGCTATGGTGTTCCAATCCCAGGGACCACAACGTGACCCTTGAGAGCCCTGGAAACTCTGGAGTTAACATAAAATTTAAGTGTTCCAATGTGCTGCTAATGTTAAAACATTCTTGGGAGCAGATTCTGCGCACAGGCAGGCTACCAATGACCACAACTACAAACACAGATACATGGCAAAATTACAGAAGTTGATGGGGACTAGACCTACATGACCAGATTCCTCCAGACTGGAAGCTACGGTCTCACATCTGTCCAAACATAAACATGAGCATGTGCTGCGCACGCACACACACACACACACACACACACACACACACACCGGAAGTTTCTGGAATTGAGATCTTCCAGTCTACAAACATTGTTGAATACTCAAAGTCCAAAAATAGGGTTTTCCCTTAACACATATTACAAGGTAAATAAATGGGTTGTTTATGTGCTTGCTCCATATTTAACACTTCCTGTTAGAGAAAATACAAATCACTTAACCCTTACAAAGTGCTGACCTGTCACCCATCTAATCTTCTGCTTAAACTCTCAACAGATGTGCTATTATTAGGAATGATCTGTAGCCTTTTGCCAGCTCTCTCACTCAAATTCTGGAGTCTGGAAGAGAGGCAGAGTCAGGAGCATGGTATGGCTGAGCCTCATTTGCTATGGCCATTAATAACCATTCATTTCTTGAAAAACAAAGTAAAAATGTGGAAGAGGTAGAATTTATTTTATTAATTTAAAAAAACATTTATCACCTACTAGGTACAAGGTACTATAAGAATTATTGTGGGGTATATAACAATGATATTTAATGATAATGTGCAATCAATAGTTATACAATATATACTACAGACCAGTCAATCTTCTATTTGTTTACAAATATTTACTCACTTAATACGTGTCCGTGGACTACATGTCGTTGTTGTTGCTGCAGTTGCCGTTGTTATGCAAGAGAAATGAACTAATTTTCCCCAGGTGGGGCTGGGATTTGAATCCACATAGCTTTCTTTGCTTTATTTATTTATTTTTTTAAAAGAGAGAGAGAAAACAAGAGGGGTGAGAAGGAGGAAGGGTGAAGGGACAAAGGCAGAGGGAGAGAGAATCTTAAGCAGGCTCCACACCCAGTGCAAAGGCTGACACACTGCTATATCTCACAATCCTGAGAGATCAGGACCTGAGCTGAAATTAAGAGTTGGATGATTAACCAACTGAGCCACCCAGCTGCCCACTAGATACCACATTCTTAAGAAAACCTTTCCTGGGGGCGCCTGGGTGGCTCAGTGGGTTAAGGCCTCTGCCTTCGGCTCAGGTCGTGATCCCGGGGTCCTGGGATCGAGCCCCACGTCAGGCTCTTTGCTCAACGGGGAACCTGCTTCCCTTCCTCTCTCTCTGCCTGCCTCTCTGCCTACTTGCGATCTCTGCCTGTCAAATAAATAAATAAAATCCTAAAAAAAAAAAAAAAAGAAAAGAAAACCTTTCCTGAACTTCCAAGATCAAATGATCCACTAAGGTTAACTACCATAGATCCTGTCCCTGTCATTTCTTTCCCCCTTAGTACTCATCAAACTGTTTCACTTGCGTGTCTACTTTCCCTGCTCGTCTATAAGCCCTCTGAACATAGGAACTATATTCTGCCCACCAACTATGTTCCCCAAAGTAGGGCCTGATACAGGGTAGGAACGAAGCAAACATTTGCTAAACAAATGAATAAATAAAGGAATAAGTGGCCTGTTAATGACTGAAGTTGAAACACCCATTTAAGAGGGTTAAATAACCTAGACTTTACTTGCTAAAACCTAAAAGAAAAATAAATGTTGACCTTAGCAGTTTATTAGTGATCATGAATCAGACACCAAAGCCAATGAGTGACATATTATTAAATCAAGTTTAAACTCAAAAGAGAATTACTGTAAATCATTATCACCAATCACAGCGATATAAAAGTATAAAGACAGAATGTTTTTATAACTTACTCTCAATTTTCAAGGAAAGAAAGCTGAATGTCAACAGAATGATAACTAAATTGCTATATCAACACTGTGTATTATCTTAACTTTAGCAGACTATTTAAAAAAAGGAGATGGTGGCATGCTCTCCTCCTAATATAATATACTTGAGTAGTGGCTAGGTGCCCATATTATTGCAATCATAACTATAAAGTCAGGCTGATGAACAAAAACAGATTTAAAAGATCTAATGTATTCTTTTTTGTGCATATATTATTGGAGTACACTGAAAAATCCCAGAAACTCTTTAAGGCAAGATTAAACTCTTATACATTCCTTTAAAATTAGTATTTGGCATTAACATAGTCATTTTCCAAATTTAAAAATGATCCTTTTGGGGCGCCTGGGTGGCTCAGTGGGTTAAAGCTGCTGCCTTCAGCTCGGGTCATGATCCCAGGGTCATGGGATCGAGCCCCGCATCGGGCTTTCTGCTCTGCAGACAGCCTGCGTCCTCCTCTCTCTCTGCTTCTCTGCCTACTTGTGATCTCTGTCTATCAAATAAATAAATAAATAAAATCTTTAAAAAAAAAATGATCCTTTTGAATCATTCGCTACAAAACACCTACAACCATTATTGGGATGTTAAGACAGAACTTTAATGAATAAAACCTTTAAATATTTCATGGCGTAGAAATGATAGATTTTAAATTAACGATTTTTTTCCAAAGATTTTATTTATTTATTTAACAGAGAGAGATAGATCACAAGTAGGCAGAGAGGCAGGCAGAGAGGGGGAAGCAGGCTCCCTGCCGAGCAGGGAGCCTGATGAGGCCGGAACCCAGGACACTGAGACCATGACCTGAGCTGAAGAAAGAGGCTTAATCCTCTGAACCACCCAGGTGCCCCTAAACTAACAATTTCAATTAATAGTAAAAATAATAACAATTTTATAAGGAATAAAATTATTTTTTCTAAAATTTATCAGTGGGGGATGCCTGGGTGGCTCAGTTGGTTAAGCAGCTGCCTTCGGCTCAGGTCATGATCCCAGTTCGAGTCCCACATCGGGCTCCTTGCTCAGCAGGAAGCCTGCTTCTCCCTCTGCCTCTGCCTGCCTCTCTGTCTGCCTGTGCTCGCTCCCGATCTCTCTGACAAATAAATAAATAAAATCTTTAAAATTTATCAGTGAAACATATTTCCACGAAAAGAATCCATGAAAGCAATGGATGTTGTCAACAGATTTGACTTTCTTTTAATCAGTGTTAACCCCTGCCAACAGGAATGATATTAAAGTTTTCTCAGTCTCTCTCCCCAACAGGAAATAAGTAGGAGGGACATCCAGGGATGGAAGGTTTATTTATTCAAAGGGCACTTACTAGTTTTCATTTGGAGACAACGTCCACTGGAGAAGTCAGCTTGGTTAAGAGAAGATAAAATCTGACAAGAACACAGAGGAGAAACTCTTTTCTAAGGTATCTAACACAGATAAGAGTTTGGGACACTGATTTTTCATTAGACTCTGGGCTTTACACAGTTTGGACACAAATGTAATAGTTAATCATTGAAAGGATCTTCTAACATAACAAACTGAACTTGTTTCTAACATTATTATACTAATTACTATGGGAACTGTTCATATACCATCAAAAGACAGAGTTTCACTTTCTCTGCAGTTTAATCAAAGCTTATACCTATGAATTACTCAAGCTCTGTGGCCAAACAGCAACCTTTGATAAAATGTAATTTGAAAAAAAATCACAAAGGAAGTTTGTCTTTGTTAAGTAAAAACTGCTTTAGTAGGAATGCTTCATTCTGCCTAAGACACTGCTGAAAAAGTGGGTGCCAACTTTAATGCTTGCTTCAACACTTCCAGTTCTCTATGGAAGTATTGGCTTAAACATCCTAAAAGTATGAATTACAATGTTTTTAACTAAAACTTTTTAAAATAATTTTTACTTAAATAATGGACTTTTTCTTATATTTTTTTATTTTTTTATTAATTAATTTTTAATAAACATATAATGTATTATTAGCCCCTGGGGTACAGGTCTGTGAATCGCCAGGTTTACATACTTCACAGCACTTTTAGTTAAAGAAGCATTATGCTGTTAACCCCGATTACTCTAATTATTCTCATGTTATTAGAACTTTATAAAGGATGCAGAAAGGTCTTGGGTTAACATCATGATTTACTAAAATAATTTATACTATTTACACAATTAAATATAGACTGTCTTTATTCTTAATTTCCTTCCTTTCCTTTTCTTTTTCCTTTTCTTTCCTTTATCCTCTCTTTTCCTTTCCTTTTTCCTTTCCATTTTCCTGTCTTTCCTTTCCTTTCCTTCTTTGCTAGAGTCTATGAAGAAAAGATGAAGATCCTCATCTTGTCTACAATCATCCTGAACCTTACTACATTCTTCTTGGTAAGTTTTCAATGATCTTCAACAAGTAATTTTTTTTTCTCATTTAGAAAAAGATAAAGAGATTCATATCAATCATATGCCAAAAAGAAATCTTAGAGTAAAATATCATTGTGTTTGTAACCAGGATAAGGCATGTTTTATTGCTTTAAAAAATTTACCATGAACCCTGATTATTATATCCCTTTCTATATATTCATGTAGTAGGATTATAAAACAACCAGAAACTTATGTCCCCACAAAAATGTGAACACGGATGTTTACAGCAGTTCTATTCATAATTGCCAAAAATGAAAGCAACCAAGATATCCTTCAGTGATGAGTGAATAAACTGTGGTACATCCAAATAATAATATTATTTGGTACTTTAAAAAAAAAAAGAGCTATCAGACCATGAAAGGACATGGAGAAAATTTAAATGCAAATTACTAAGTGAAAGAAACCAATCTTTCTTCATACTGTATTGGTCCAACCATAATATATTCTGGAAAAAGCAAACTATGAAAATAGTAAAAAGATCAGTGGTTACCAGAAGTTAGGAAGAATGAGTAGGTAAAGTACAAAAACTTTTTAGGGTAGTGAAGCATTCTATAAAATACATGCCATTCCATATTTGTCAAAACCCACAGAATGTAACAGTAAGAGTAAAATCTAATGTAAACTATGGACTTTGAATATGATGTGCTTATGTAAGTTCATGAACTGTAACAAAGATACTGCTCTAGTGTGAGATACTGGCAGTAGGGAAGGCTGCATATACTGAGGCAGGGAGTATATAGAAACTCTCAATACCTTCTACTCAATTTTGCTATAAACCTAAAACTGCTCCAAAAAGTAGACCTAAAAAAACAAAATCTGAAAAATATTTAAAATGGTTACTTTATTTTTACTAATGAATATTTTTAAACTCAATCAATGTGACTTATTGTGACCAATGCCACACATTTTTAAAAATTGTATACTTTTTTATTTGCAGACAAGCGAGAGTCTTAAAACTCATGACCAGTCAAGACAAAAGCTATTGAGGCTGAATTCATCTTCTAAAACCAGAAAACCCAAGTCCTCACATGCCGAGGCTGCATTAAGACAGGCCCAAGCCCAAACATCAAAGCATCCATCAAGCCGAGCTTCACTTACTAAGACTCAACCAAAATCATCTTCATCAGTTTTACCAAACCAATCCCTAGCATCTAAATTTGAAAAATCTTCACCTTCCAAATCTACATCCAAGCGTTCATTATCTTCCCAAGATGCCGCAAAAAGGTCTCCCTCTACCAAAAAGCAATTCTTAGCTAATAAGATTGGACAAAAACAACCACAATCAGAATCAACTTCAAAGACACAGAACTTAATCCACAAGTCTGCACACAAACGATTATCAGCTCACAAGTCTAAGTCCAAACAACCATCTCCCACCAAAACTGCTATAAAGAAGAAGAAAACTACTAAGCCTAAGCAGAAACAGTCAAAAATTACCAAGCAGACATCATTTTCCGGCCATACAGGAAAAAAGTCTTCAGTTGCCAAAACTACACGAAGATCAGCTGTAAAGACAGAAAAACCAAAGGCTCCAGCTGCCACACTTGCGCTTAAACAGACGTCATCTTCCCAAGGTACAGCGAGGAGCCATCTGGTTCCTAAGTCTAAAGCGCCAACATCTAATGTCTCCAAGAGTAAAACGAAGAGAGCTTCTTCTAAGAGGTCTCCCCCAAACAATTTACCAGGCTCCAAGTCCACTTCAAAAAGAACTGCTAAGTTCACAGCCAAGTCTCAAGGATGCAGTTCTGCCAGAAGCCAGCGTCTAGCTTCCAAAAACAAACCAAGGAAGAAGAGACCCTTGCAATCTGCTAACCAGTCTCCAGCAGATCCAGCATTCCTCCGTGTTCCCAAGCACCCTGTGCACAAATCTCATCCACCCATACCTTGTCTAATAAAACGTCCTCCATCTCAACTTCAAACTCCTATATCTAAACCTCATAAGCCTTGTCAAAATCAACCAAAAAAGCAGCCATCTGAGAATTCTGTAGCAGCAACTCCTGCATCACACATAGCACCAACTACTGTCTTTGCAGATATCACCACAATAACCACTGGAGGTCCTAACGGTATTACTAGTAGCATAACTCAAAATACACCGAATGCAAAAGCCCTTACTACCGTCCCCTCACCTTCCACTACCATCTCTGCATCTCAGCTCATCACCCAACTTGCTGATACCACCACCACCGGACGAGAGACCGCTACCCTTGAAGAGGACACAGCTACCGCTGGGACTGGCATCATGGCGACAGCAACCACTTCTGCAATTGACACCACCACCACCAACAGTGGTACCACTATGGAAGAGACTGCTGTGACTGCTCCCGTGACCAGCCCCACAGCCCCTGCAGTGAGCACCAACAGTTCCAGTGGCACTGGAACTGACACTGCGGCCACTGCAGAGGTTCTGAGAACCACCACAGCTGCTCCAGGAGTGAACACATCCATCCTTGGCACAGCTCTGCTTGTGACCAATATCACTTCTGCTCCCCCTGATGCCACCCCTGCTGCCAATACAACTGCTGACCCTGTGCCTGAAGATGTCACCAACACTGAGGAATATCCCTATGGCACTGAAGATTATGATTCAACCTCTGAATATGAAGATCCCACTGTCGTTCCAGAATCGAATGCCACAGGCCCTGTTACTCCTTCAACTCCAGCAGCTACTTCTCCTAAAAAAAAGGCCTCAGAATCTACAACTAATAACACTACCCAGAACCCACACGGGTAGCTACTGCAAATAATCCCTAAAGACTAACTTAATACCCCAATCTATAATCAAAGCATTAAGGAGGACAAGTGTTGTGATGAGCACTGAATGTTACATGCAACTAATGAATCACTGAACACTACATCAAAAACTAATGATGTACTCTATGTTGGCTAACTGAATTTAAATTTTAAAATTTAAATTTGAAGATCTGATCAGTGAAAATACAATGTAATTCTTTAAGCATACTACATTGTACTTTTTTCTTGTCTATCGCCCACATATCATTTCACCTATTTCAAGCACTGTAAGAAATGGCATTGCATGTCTTTAAAATATTTTTGAAAGTAATCTCTACACCCAACATAGAGCTCAAACTCACAACCCCTAGATCAAGAGTCACATGCTTTATCCACCAAGCCATCCAGGCACCCCAAGAACTGTCATCACAAGAATCCCTAATCCTCTTAATTCCCCTCTTCAGCAATGAAATCTCCCATTCACTGACTTTCACTATATTATTCCTCTAAAATCTGTCTCTTAGAGTTCAAAATAATATTTATTAACTTGGTGAATTTTACTTTTTTTTTCTCTTGCTCATTTTTTTAATTAAAGCTTTTTTATTTAAACATATAATGTAACCCCACCACCCTCTCCCAACCCTTCTCCCCCCCCCACCCCCCTCAGTTTGTTTTATGACATTAAGAGTCTCTTTTGGTTTGTCTCCTTCCCGATCCCAGGAAAAGAAAAAATGAATTTGACTTTTATGAAAGGAAATGAACACTTACAGGTGTTACCTATAGAATAATAGGAATCCCTTATGCAGCATATGAATTTCTAGAATACTAGAAAACTGGTAGCAGAGACATTATTCAGAGAACCTGGAAAATAAACATGCTTTCTCCCCAAAATGAAAAGTTGGCCCTGGTAAATACCAAGAGGCTCTAGAAGTCTGTAAATATATCTTCATATAGAAAAGACTAAGTTATTTCTGTGCTGGAATAGTGTTGGAGTAGCACTGGAAGACCAAGAAAAAGATTCTGAGATCTGGTAAGATGCTGTCTTGCATAGGACAATGTCACTGACCTCTTTGGGACCAGCTCCTCCCCCCACCACCACTGTAACCACACAGTCACAGACTGGGACCTAAGGAGTACTAAACTGATAAATCTTGTCCCTGTCCTTTCTCTCCACAACCATCACACTTCCTTAAAATCTCTATACCCTCTGAGAAATAAGTAGGGGCTTGATCTTCTTTAAGATTTTATTTGAGAGAGAGAGAGAGAGCACGCGCGAGCGACAGAGAGCACAAGTAGGGTGAAGGACAGAGGAAAAAGCAGACTTCCTGCTGAGCAGGGGGCCCAATTCGGGGTGCAATCCCAGCACTCTGGATCATGAACTGAGCAGAAGGCAGAAGCTTAACCAACAGAGCCATCCAGGTACCCTTGATCTTCTTTTTAGGGCCTGTATATGTGTGAGAGAAGAAGAGAAAGACAGAAGGAGATGGTGGTTGGGGAGAGAGTTGCCTATCAATCTACTGCTCACCTGGAAGGCTGTATTCACATTTATTATTTCCATTTCCCATCACAAATTCCTTCTTCCTTTCTACAATGTGGTATCAAATGACATATATGTAACAGCAATTCAGAATTGAAAAAAAAAAAAGATTATTTTTCTCCTAAGGCTGAATATATTTTAGGTTTATCAATTTTTAACATATTCCTTTCTCAAGCCTACCCCACAGAAAAATTTTAAATCAGTGTACTCATATTGGATGGGAACACCTTCATAATCTGATGGGTATTATAAAAGCAAACCAATTTAGTAGATAAGATGTCCCTTCTTTGTAATTACAGACTTTGAGGACAGTCTGCATATAGGTGAGAAATATCATAAGGATCTGCTAAGCACAGGCTTAAATGTGATTCCGTTCCATAGCTCCATGAATGCATGTTTACAAGCTTCCTGCTAACTGATCTTCTCATTCTTAGGCACTTATAAACTTTTATACATCTAACGTGTTGTCCAAGGAGCTTTACTATGTAACCAGTTCATTTCAGATAATTGCATATGTGAAGATAACAATCAACCTCATATTTTGAGCATCCACAAATAGCAAGGCTCTGTGCTAAGCACTACAATGCAAAAAGATTCCAAATAGTGACAATGTTCTAAGGGAGCTCAGACGAAAGGCAGGAACATAGCATCTGTATGTAACCAGTGAAGGCACAATCCAAAATGGAAGAGGAGATTTCTTACCAACTGAGACAACCAGGGAAGCAATCACAGGAAAAAAAGAAAGGAAAAGTGTATGGAAACGGTGTTATTTGAACTGGACATTAAAGAACAGGTTGAATTTTTACTTTCTCAATTTTTCTGATTTCAAGAGAATTTTAACAACTGATTTAGTTACTAATAAGTAAAACATTTAGGAAAAATAGGAGAACTCATAAACGTCCAGATCTTCCTCCAAAACACGAATGCCCTGGTACCGTGGCCACGTAGCCTTGCATGATAACTGCCAAACACAGCAACGCTGCTCCGAGTTGCCTGCTCATCCACAAACTGACAGACCAGTCACGAGCGAAGGGCATAAATCAATGTTGCTGATGCGCACAGGTTCGTTTTCAGCTTCCTTTATATTAATTGACTTATTCATGTTTTCATTCATTTACTTAGCAGTAAGACTTTTTTTTTTTTTTTTTTTTGAAAATAGTCCAATTTATTCTTTTTTTTTTTTAAGATTTTTATTTATTTATTTGACAGAGAGAGATCACAAGTAAGACTTTCTTGCTGACAAAAGCAATATACTGTGATGCTAGCTCTTCCCCTAAACCCTGACCTGTCCTTTGGGTATCAGTGAACGAGTAAGAAATGGCTATTCCTTGCTTTCCTAAACGAGGCAGGCTCTCCTTCTATCTCCCCCAGGCCTACTTCACAGATTCACTATTAACTAGGTCCTCTCAACATTTAAACTTATAATACTTGCTCTTAATGATGAAATTACATAAAATGTTTGAAAAGGGAAGTAGAATTCCCTTAGGTGTGATTTAGGCCTGGGGTGAGAGCTAGTAAAGACCTAATGGGGAAGCTGAAGGAACAATTTTGAGAGATATTAAGTAATAAATACCAGTTGAACTTGATAATTGGTATATTTGGTAAGAGAGTGGCGAAGAAGTAGCTTATTATTTTTTGGTTTGGATGACTAGTTGGAAGGTAACACCACACACCAGGAGAGTCAGTCTGCAGGGAAGAACTTACTCTGAAATAGACTCTACACATATCCCCTTTCTCCTAACTCTTTGAGCTAGATTGTACACCTTTGTGTCCTAAAAACTGAGAGCATGGCATCATTTCAAGTACCCACAGTGCACATATTTGGCCACAGATATAACTTCCCCACATGTTAAAAACAGAAATCTTACAAGTGGAGATCTCTTGTTAGAACACAACAAAACCAAAAATTAATTTTAAGTCTAGCCAAAAATGTCCAATTATTCTTCCAAAGGACAAAACTGTAATTAAGCAATATTAATAAGGAATTAAGAACAAAAATGAGATGAAATAATCAAGCTAATGGGATGTTATCAAAGTTATATGAAGAGGTAAAATGCTCTATTAATTATCATGATTTGAAGATCAGATTTACCAAAAAAGTATACTCATTATTTAGCAAATGAATTCCAAATAGGGTAGGGAGAATATAAAAAGATCTTTTTACCAGTTTTACTGGGGTATAATCGACAAACATGACTGTATATATTTAAAATTTACAATGTGTTAATTTGATATATTCCTACATTGTGACATGATTACCACAACCAAGTTAATTAACACATCCATCACCTCAAATAGTTACTTAAAAGAAAAATTTTTATTAATAAGTTCAGCACTAACGGTGATGATGATCATATAGATTTTCACATTTTCCTCAAAGCTGACAGCACTTTTGAAAAAGAAACAATTGCTGCATCTCTAAATGGTGATAATCCCAGTGATGATTATATTTTAATAATGCATGCAGTGGATAATGCTATAATCACAGTTTGTAAAAAGGTATGATCACGAGTATATATCAAGAACCAAGCTAGAGAACCATATATGTAGCTCTGTAGTAGTTAATTAACAAATTTTCATTTTAAACCCTCTATTGACTTACTGACACACAAAATAACTTACTGTAATTTTCTACTGCTGCAACCCCATTAAAAATACTTGCAACCCCATTAAAAAAGGTTATGTGACAGATGCATCACTTGAGGAAATAATTATGGAAAACTGTATGGAAGCATATACTGACTTATAATACCTAATAAAATCTACTTTGCTCCCAATCTCATCTGCCAATATACTTTTCAATTTTGAAGGCCATTATTCCGAAGTTCTGTTGTTCCCCAAACCCCAATTAATAGAATACTATGGAGCCATCAAAAGAAATGAAATCTTACCATTTGCAATGACATGGATGGAACTAGAGCGTATTATGCTTAGCGAAATAAGTCAACTAGAGAAAGACAACTATCACATGATCTCCCTGATATGAGGAAGTGGAGATGCAACGGGGGTGGGAGTTAAGGTGGTAGGAAAAGAAAAAATGAAACAAGATGGGATCGGGAGGGAGACAAACCAAAAGAGACTCTTAATGTCATAAAACAAACTGAGGGGGGTGGGGGGGAGAGGGGTTGGGAGAGGGGGGTGGGGTTACATTATATGTTTAAATAAAGCTTAAATAAAAAGAAAAAAAAATAGAACATATGAACATACAGCTGCTGCTGCTTATATTACTACCATGTTACTACTACTACTACTACTAGTAATAATAATAGCTAACACCTCCACAATGCTTACTATGGGCTACGCACTATTGTAAGTATTTCATATATACATATATTATACATATTTTTTTAAGATTTTATTTATATATTTGATGGAGAAAGACACAGTGAGAAAGGGAACACAAGCAGGGGGAGTGAGAGAGAGAGAAGCAGGCTTCCTGCTGCACAAGGAGCCCGATGTGGGGCTCAATCCCAGAACCCTGGGATCATGACTTGAACAAAAGGCAGTTGCTTAATGACTGAGTCATGCAGGCGTCCCAGTATTTCACATATATTAATTCATTTAATCCTTACAACAATCCTATGTAATAAGAATGATCATTATGGGGCGCCTGGGTGGCTCAGTGGGTTAAAGCCTCTCCTTCAGCTCAGGTCATGATCCCAGGATCCTGGGATGGAGCCCCGCATCGGGCTCTCTGATCAGCAAGGAGCCCGCTTCCTCCTCTCTCTGCCTGCCTCTCTGCCTACTTGTGATCTCTGTCTGTCAAATAAATAAATAAAATCTTAAAAAAAAAATTATCATTATGCCCATTTTACAGAAAAAACTAAGACATGGAGAAGGAAGCCATTTTTGCAAGCTCACACTGCTACTAAACAGGGCAGCTAGGATGGAACTCAAGTATGTCTGGCTCCATAGTATGCCTGTCCACTGCCCAGAAGAGCCAGTCAACCTGAATGTCCAATTTAAAATATTCATTCCTGTTATCACTTAAGATGCTCAATACTCTTTTCATTTTATAATCTGTAAATTTTTTTTTGAGTGAAATTTTATCATAAACTATCTTTACTTGGCAAATAATTAAGTTTCCCATGATTCTTTATGAAGCTCAGAGAATGCTTCTGAGAACAATGACACTGAATACTTAAACACAGTAGTTAATTTTGCCCAAAGCTACCACGCCCTTCCCTTCTAGCGTCCATCCGCTGTTCATATTTATTGGCCTAATTGTACTTTTTGTTTATTCCTTTTTCTTTAGTAGATTCCACTTATGGAGTAGAATCATATAGTATTCATTTTTCTCATTCTGACTTACTTCACTTAGCATAAAACCCTCTAGGTCCATCCCTGTTGTCTCAAATGGCACTATCTCTTTTTTATGGCTGCATAATATTCCATTTGTGTGTTTGTATGTATATACCATATTTTCCTTACTCATCCATTTTCTTTTTCATTTTTTTAGTTTAAATTCAATATATAATGTATTATTAGTTTCTGAGTTAGAAGCCAGTGATTCATCAGTCTTCTGTAATACCCAGTGTTCATGGCATCACGTGCCCTCCTTAATGTCCATCAGCAGCTACCCCATTCCCCCACCTGCCTCCCCTCCAGCAACCCTCAGTTTTTCTCCTATGATCAAGAGTCTCTTATGGTTTTTCTCCCTTTCTGATTTCATCTTGTTCTATTTTTTCTTCTCTTCCCCTGTTTTGTTTCTCAAATTCCATATATAAGTGAGATCATGTGATGATTATTCTTCTCTGATTGACTTGTTTTGTTTAGCATAATACCCTCTAGTTACATCCAGGTCATTACAAATGGCAAGATTTCATTTTTTCTGTCCATCCTTCTACTGATGGGCACTTAGGTTACTTCCATTTCTTGGCAATTATAAATAATGTTGCAATAAACATAGGGTGCATACATCTTTAAAAAAATAAAAACAGTAGCTAATGCTGGAAATATAATGAAAGATGTGATACTGCATTAGAAAAATCTATTATCATTAGAAATTTGCAGTTATTCAATAAAACTATAAATTGCTGAGGTAATATTAAAACACTGTAGTTTGAGACAGAAGAAGATATGGTAGTGAGGATGAAAAGATATAAAAAGAAATGTACACTCTAAATTGTTTAGTTTTCCAGGAGTGGAAGAAAAAAAAATCTGTTGATGTCAGATTAAGAAATGTTATTAGTAAAAAAAAAAAAAAATGTTATTAGTATCTCCTAATTTATAGACATACTATAGTAATACACGCATTTAAAGATCATGTCATTTTTATCTAAATATCTTAATATTATATAACAAGGGGGAGAAACAGAATATCATTATCAATATTGGAATCTTTAAAAGAACCTACATAAGTAATAAAAAGGCATAAAGAATAGTTCTAAGTTTATTGAAGCATGATTTTTTTTCTATATTTTCTTCCAAGTTTTGTTCAAGCTCAATCTAGCATTTTAGGTATTTGATAAACGTTCTCAGAGATTTAGCAGCACTAGTCTTCAATTTAAATTAGATATATTTTTAGGACCATAAAACTTTCCCCTGCATTTTGTCAGTATACTTTCCAGTTTCTCAAGAGTACTCATTACCTTCAATAAAACTTTCTGAAAGCAAGTTAATCTTTGAGTGAAGGAATTTTATCTATTATTTAAGGTATTTATTTATTTATTTAATCATCAGAGAGAGAGAGAGCAAAAGCAGGGGGAATGGAAGGCAGCAGAAGGAGGCTCCCAGCTGAGCAAGGAGCATGATGTGGGACTTGATCCCAGGACCCTGGGATCATGACCTGAGCCAAAGGCCAGTGCTTAACTGAGAGCCACCAGGCATCCCAGAAGTGAAGGAATTTTAAATAACTGGAATAAACTAAAATTAGTATTTTATGTCATTTGTATTTTAACTTTAAATATTATTTGAAGAGTATTCATTTATTTTGAAATTCTAGGAAACAGAAAAACAAACAAAGCACAATTACCCTTCCACCCAGAGGGAGGAAAAAATGGTCTCCTAATCCAAATGTGTGCATCTCACACTGATATAAAATATGGTCTCTACATATAAGGACAAGTTCTGTGTCATTAAACAACATCATATATAAAAGGCTTTATATTATTAATACAACATAATTTATGTAACCAATTTTCTTTTTAGGTAGATATATTTTCTCTTTTTTCTTTTACAAACAGCTGTATGACACACATTGCTGGGATCCAAATTCATGTCTACAGGATAAACTCCTAGACATGAAATGAATGAAAGCAACACAGCATTATATAAAGACATTTGTCTGCAGATAACTTACAAACATTTTATATTCTGATTTTGGAAAGCTATAAACGACTAGTGGGAAATATAAGCCGTGAAATGGTTTGACCTAAAACTATCCCCTCCTTGCTATGA
>ML103541.1:2452-32788 GCA_003697995.1 Taxidea taxus jeffersonii
GATCTCTGTCTGTCAAATAAATAAATAAAATCTTTAAAAAAATAAAATTTAAAAAAGAACTATGTTTTTTTTTTTTAAGATTTTGTTTACTTATTTGAGAAAGCACAAGCAGGGAGAGAAGTAGAGGGGGAGGGAGAGGGAGAGAATCTCAAGCAGATCCCCAACTGAGCGGGTAGCCCCATGCAGGTCTTCATCTCACAACCCTGAGATCATGATCTGAGCTGAAATTAAGTCAGGTGCTGAACTGGCTGAGCCACCCAGGTGCCCCGAGAAATACATTTTTTTTTTTTTACTTTTTTTTTTTTTATGAGAAATACATTTTTTAAAACAAAAACTGTTAGTGATAGGATTAGCATGTTTTGCATTTCCGCAAATCTCTTTAATATCTGGCTTAGTAGAAGACACCTAGATTCTTATTTCTGCTTCTGTGTTCATTCAGTTTCAATCTGTTGTTTTGGTTGAAGCATATGAAGAGTTGAAAACTCATAGAGTTGAAAAGGGAATATTTTAGCTTGCAAATAATTGTAGATCTTCTTCTTTGATACTACACCAAAACTCCATACACAGTAATTTCTTTTTTTTTTTTAAAGATTTTATTTATTTATTTGACAGACAAAGATCACAAGTAGGCAGAGAGGCAGGCAGAGAGAGAAGTGGGGGGAGCAGGCTCCCTGCTGAGCAGAAGCCCGATGTGGGACTCGATCCCAGGACCCTGGGATCATGACTTGAGCCGAAGCCGGAGGATTTAACCCACTGAGCCACCCAGGCGCCCATACACAGTAATTTCTTTCTTTCTTTTTTTTTTTAAATTTATTTATTTGACAGAGAGAGAGATCACAAGTAGGCAGAGAGGCAGGCAGAGAGAGAGGAGGAAGCAGGCTCCCCGCAGAGCAGAGAGCCCGATGCGGGACTCGATCCCAGGACCCTGAGATTATGACCTGAGCCGAAGGCAGAGGCTCAACCCACTGAGCCACCCAGGCACCCTACACAGTAATTTCTTAAGGGTTAGTTGCAGTGTGGAATCTGAGACTGTATCAAGTAATTCTTACTCTATTACATTACATCTATTGGCTTATCTTGCACTTTGAGTAGGTTTTTTAACATCACACATTGGTCATTTGGAAAATTTAGATCCTTGGAGTTACATAGATCTTCCAAATGTTGATACATTTCATTATATAATATTTTAAAAATCATATTCATTCTACCACCATCAATCTCATCAGAGAAATCTTTAAGCATTGGGAAGCTGTCAAGCTCATTGTGGCAGATACAAGTGTTCCAAAATTCTAATTTTTGCTTGAAAGCTTAAATTTTATCATTGGCAACAAATACTGTCAGTTGTTTTCCTTGGAGTGACAGGCTTACTTTGTTCATTTTGGGGAAACTGTCTGCCAAACACCAAGTCTGAATAATCTTAGTTTGTCTTTCAATCATCCTTTCAAGTACAACTAACGTTCCCTGGAAAAAGAGGCTAGTTTGGCTTGAAACTCAAATAGTTGCAGAAGTGCTTTCCCTGGGGACAACCATTGTATTTGGGATACAGCAGAAGTGCTTTAAGTGTACTTTATATTTTCCCAGACAGAATATTAGAAAGATATACTCAAGAGTTGAGATTTAGGGGCAACTGGCTGACTCGGTCTGTGGAGCATGTGATTCTTGACCTCAGGGTTATGAGTTCAAGCCCCACATTAGGCATGAAGCCTACTTTAAAAAAAAAAGAAAGAAATAGAGATTTAGTAAAAACTAATAATAGTTACTGTTTTATCAAAGACATTCCTAAGTAAAAGTGATTTTTTTTTTTTTTTTTACTGCATGTATGTGGTGGTGAACACTACAAGGACTACTAGTATATTTTTGTGCCATGCTTTGATTTCTGCTCAGGTGCAAACTATTTTACTCTCAGTTGCTTGTGTACCATCAGTGCAAATGTTAACACAGTGAAAAAGATAAATAAATGTCTTAATAGTGTTATGAAAATAGTTTTGACTTTGTGGATCTTTAGGGTCTGGGGAGCCTCCCAAGGGTCTTTGGATCACACTTTGAGAACCAGTGCCCTAAAAGACATATCTGAGTTCCTAAGGGTTTGACCCCAGTCCTCTTTTCTTCTCTCTCTTCACTCTCTCCTTAGGTGAACTCCTCTAGTGCCTTTGAAGTACCTCTGAGCCAGTGACCCACACACTTATTTTTCTAACTTTGACCTTTCCTTGGAGCTCCAGACGTGTATCCAGCTGTCAATTCAACATTGATATTGGACCTGTCAGAGGTTCCCCAAGGGCAACCTATCGAAGACTTCACCTGTGGTCTTCTCCCGCATCGTCTTCCTTGCAGCTATACAAGCTAGAATCCTTGTCCTGACCACATTCCCTCTCCCCCCATCTCCAGTCAGTCATCAAGTTCTGTTAATTTTGCCTCCTAAATATATTTTTTAGTCCTTAATTTCTCTCTTTCTCTACCATTAACACCATTACTGAAGTCAAAGACATTATTATCTTTTGCTGGAATTACCACAGCAGTCCCCTTTATTATAGTGAAGTGATCTTTTTATTATTTTATTTTATTTTAAAGATTTTATTTATTTGACAGAGAGAGACACAGCAAGAGAGGGAACACAAGCAGGGGGAGTGGGAGAGGGAGACACAGGCTTCCTGTGGAGCAGAGAGCCCAATGGAGGGCTCGAACCCAGGACCCCAGGATCATGACCTGAGCCAAAAGCAGTTGCTTAATGACTGAGCCGTCCAGGCACCCCTATGCAAAACCCTGCTTGAATCCTTCATGACCTCCGACTGCTCTCAAGAGGAAGATCAACATCTTTAACATGTCTGCCTCCCCAACCTATTTCAGGTTCTTTGGTATAAGCTCTCCTAGAAAATGTTCCTTCCCTTCATAATGCTCACTGTGGTTTGGTTTGTCCTTATATATTCATACGGGATTGTTTGATTACTGTCTCTCTCTGAGGAGATTGAAAGTTCCATGAGAGCAGACATTTTGTAAATATCTGCTGAATCAATGATTGCATGAGGACTAGGACCATTTCTCTGAACATAGATTAATCACTGAAAAATTAAGTCATTTGCCCCAGACCCCTGCGTTGGGGAAGACCTATTTCTATTTTTATTGTCTCATAGCATTTCAGAGAAAAATGCCGCCTTGTCCCAGGCTTTCCATCAAAGTGTCGTCCTAATCACAGGGGCACATTTATCTTCCTTTTGACATAGGAGCCCTTTGTGCTTCCCATCACTCATGCTGCCAGTGGTTCTTAGAGAGGGTTAGCTAGCAATACAGGCCCTTCAGGAATATAAAGGAGGATACTTCATCTCTCTCTCCCACTAGATGATTGGCTGGGAAGCCCATTTTAGCAGCAGAGAATAAAAGGTGCCAAGAGGAAAACAAAAAGAGAGTGAGGCATGATGTTTGTCCTCAGGGAGAATTCAGTCAGCTGCAGGAGAGAGAACCCCCTTTTGAGTTTTTTTCAGCTGAGGTCAATACAGCTCTGGAAGTGGCCCTTCCTGCAGGAGGGAAAGCACATGCCAGGCACTTTGACTTGTCCTTGCATTTAGTCTTTACAACAACAATATGAGGTAGGAATTATTGTTCCATTTGTATAGATGAGAGAACATTGAGGCCCAGAGAGATTAAGTTATTTACACACGTAGTATATTGTATTAGATCCATTTACTACCCAGTCCACAGCCCCCTTTAAGAGACTGGCCCAAACTTGGCCGCCTGCCATATTATATACCACAGGACCCCTCTGCCCACCATTTTCTTTTTTTGTTTGTTTTAAAGGGACCTTTTTTTAAAAATTTTTTTAATTTATTTATTTGACAGACAGAGATTACAAGTAGGCAGAGAGGCAAGCAGAGAGAGAGAGGAGGAAGCAGGCTCCCTGCCGAGCAGAGAGCCTGATTCGGGGCTCGATCCCAGGACCCTGGGATCATGACCTGAGCCGAAGGCAGAGGCTTAACCCACTGAGCCACCCAGGCGCCCTGCCCACCAGTTTCTTAAACCAGCACTTACCCACCACCACCCTCTGCCCTAGGTGATTGGACCAGAGGAGGTTCTCACCCCAGGTCAGTTTAGGAGCTGGCCAGTCACCTCTAATTTGTGGCCTGGTGGAAAAAAACACAAGCTAGGCCAGTCAGATTCCATGTCTTAGAAGCCTCCAGCTAAAGCATAGAGTTCCTCAGAAGTGTCCAGAGCCTGGAAGAGAAGCCGACCTGCCCAGTGTGGCTGAATCATTTTAAGTATGGGTGGGACCTGACAAGGAAGAGCCAGGACATGTAGCTGCTGAGGAGTCTTGCATCTAGATTCATGGTCTCCTTCAGCTTCTGCTCCTGGAGGGTCTAGAGAGGCCCCAGCATGCTGACATGAACCTTCTCTGCTGGAGCTAACTTGAGGGGGACAGAATAACAGAGACAGAATCCCAATCCAAGCCATCCAACCCACCACATAGCCTGTGCTCGTTATTCCACAGTGCGGAGGGGGAGCCCCTGAGGGTGTCAGAGGCCCAACACCCTGGTAATGAACACAGTCATTTTGGAGAGAGCTACCAATTTATTTTTATTTATTTATTTATTTATTTGATAGACAGAGATCACAAGTAGGCAGAGAGGCAGAGAGAGAGAGAGGAGGAAGCAGGCTATCCGCAGAGCAGAGAGCCTGATGTGGGGCTTGACCCCATGACCCTGGGATCATGACCCGAGCCGAAGGCATCGGCTTTAACCCACTGAGCCACCCAGGTGCCCCGAGAGCTATCAATTTAAAGAAGGGTGTGGGGTCACCTGGGTGGCTTCGTTGGTCAAGCCTCTGCCTTTGGCTTAGGTTATGATCCCAGGGTCCTGGGATGGAGCCCTGCTCAGCAGGAAGCCTGCTTCTCTCTCTGCCCTTCCCCTCCTTGCTCCTGCTCTCTCTCTTTCTCTCTCTCAAATAAGTAAATAAATAAATAAAAATATTTAAAAAAAAATTTTTTTAAAGAAGGGTGTGTCAGAGACCCTGGGTGCTGTGAGCTCATCACAAGACTAATAGTGCCTGGCCTGGCTTTGGGAATCCTTTTCGAGATGTACAAAACACACTGGCCAGAAGTGCTCCCACCACCAGCCATAGTTCAGCGTGCAACATCGTGTGTGAGATTATTAGTCATCAGTGACATCACTCAGTGATACTATGCCCATACTGGACAGCTCGGTGTGGGGAAGCAGAGAGAGCACAAGCTTTGGGACTGAGCAGACTGGGATTCAGATCTTCTCTCTCTGCGTGTCTGTCCTTAGGAAAAGCAGCATTACTTTTCCTCAGTGTCCTCACTGGTACAAATGGGGATAATTCTTATTCCACAACAAGGATTACCAGAGATAAATGTGCAAGACCCTGCACTGAAGGGAGTTAGTGTTTAATGGGTATGGAATTTGATTGGGTAAGATGGAGAGGTTCTGGACAGGGATGGTGGTGATGGTTGTACAACAGTAGGAATGCACTTATTGCCACAGAACTGTACGCTTAAAAATGGTAGATTTTATGTTATATATATTTTATACTTAAACAAGGACCTTATGTTGATCTCACATGTAACAGGGCCTTATAAATTCTGGTTTCTGTCTTTATCCGTCATAGCAGAAGCCAAGGTCCAGTCAATCCCAGTGCTCTTAACCCAAGGGAACCCTCTGGCCCTTCTCTGAGACCCCTATGCACCACAGCTCCTGCCCTAGAGAGCTGGAGGCCCTTTGGGGCAATGAAGTAGAGTCTTCAGCCCTAGGGGATAGGACTGTTATGGGCTGAGCACTTTGCAGGGCAAGAGGCCAGGACCTGAGGCTGCTGAGACAGAGGAGAGCTAGGTCTGGGGATGCCAGGCCATGGGGCGGTGTCCAGAGTTCTGCCTGCCTCTCCCCTAGAGAGAAGAGCACCAGGAAGTCTCCTTGTCAGGCAAGAGTAGATGGTTGAGTTGTATCTCTGCTGGAAATTCCAGAGCTCTCCTGGGAGGCCTACTTTCTCCTAGCCATCAGTTTTCTGATCACACCACTAGTCATGTTCATTGTGCGCTCTGTGGAACTGGTCTGCCTCCCCCACCCCGTCCTCATAGCACCCCCTGCCACCTGCCCCGTAGTTGGCACCTGCCTTAAAATGATGCTGCTGTAATAATGGCTTGGCGATGACTTCAGTAACTGATTAGGCCCTCTGGAATGGCATCCAGGGCATTGTCTTCATTCTCCCTGGTGAGCAGGCAGCCAGGGCCCAAGGCTGGAGCACAGGCGCTGGCTGGGAAATTGTATCCGGGAAAGCACTGAGGGGGAAAATTGGAAGTATCAGGATTTCCCAGGTTGCTCTTCCACAGGGGCCAAACACCATTAGCAGCAGCAGCTCTAATTATGATCCAGGAAAGTCAGGCCTGGCCACCTAGCCTGCCCTGGCAGTCCTTGACAGCGGCCTTGGGAGCCAGCAGGGCAGAGACCTGGGGAGCTCTGGTCTCCAAAGCCTGGAAACTCTGGGAGATGAGATGGGGCAGGGTATGGTCTGGTTGTTCAGACATGTGGGGATGGGGAGCTGGGTCAGCTTCAGTTGCCAGGGGCCCTCGTGTTTTTTAGCATGCTGGCAGTTGTGATAGGAAGGGTGAAAGTTAGGTTGCTTGGATGATTTCTGCCTGCCAGGAATTCAGAGGTATCTTCACTTCTGCTCTTCTTCTGTTTCATCCTCAGTGCTCCTCTGAAAATTCTCTTGTCTGTGTCACCCATGACTTCCCTGTTGCCAGTTTCAGCAGTCATGGTCATCTCTTAGTCATTCTGGAGCCACATTGACACGGATAGTTCCTTGTTCCTTCCTTGTTTCTTTCTTTTCTTTTTTTTAAGATTTTATTTATTTATTTGACAGATGGAGATCACAAGCAGGCAGACAAGCAGGCAGAGAGAGAGGAGGAAGCAGGCTCCCTGTTGAGCAGAGATGGGGGCTCGATGTGGGGCTCAATCCCAAGACCCTGAGATCATGACCTGAGCTGAAGGCAGAGGCTTTAACCCACTGAGCCACCCAGGCGCCCCTGTTTCTTTCTTTTTTAAGATTTTATTTATCTGATAGAGTGCACAAGCAGGGGAAGTGGCAGACAGAGGGAGAAGCAGGCTTCCTGCTGAAGAGGGAGTGAGAGGCGGGGCTCAATCCCAGGACCCTGGGGTCATGACCTGAGCGGAAGGCAGATGCTTAACTGACTCAGCCAACCAAGCGCCCCATGCTTGTTCCTTCTTAAAACACCCTCTGGTGGCTCAGCTGTTAAGCATCTCATGTCATGATCCCAAGGTCCTGGGATCGAGCCCCACATCAGGTTCCCTTCTTGATGGGGAGTCTGCCTCTCCCTCTCTCACTCTGCTTGTGTTCCTGCTCTCACTATTTCTCTGTCAAATAAATAAATAAAATCTTAAAAAAAAAAAACCCGCCCTCTTTATTTGGCTTCTAAGACACCCCTCTCTCCATTCTTCCACCTCCATAGTCTCCTGTGCTGGCTCCACTTCATCTTCCTCACCTCTGCAATGGCCTGGGATTGTCATCACACCCCTACTCTCCTTGACGTGCTCTCACCCCCTAAGTAATCACATCTATCTCAAGGCCTTAAAGCCAGCTGCATGCTGATGAATCCCAAATGGATATCATCAACCCTACATCTTTCCTGAACTTTAGACTCACATCCAGCTGCTACTTGACATCTCCATGTAAATGTTACTCAGGCACCGCTCCAGCTCACTGCCCCCTGCCTCCCTTCTTCTCCCTTGAGATAAATACAACTCTATTTTGCCAGTCTCCAAAACTTCAGAGTAATTCCTGGCTTTTCTCTTTCTTTAATGCCCCCTAATCCAATTCCTCAGAAATGGTATAAGTTCTGCCTTTTTTTTTTTTTTAAGATTTCATTTATTTATTTGAGGGACAGAGAGAAATAGCAAGAGAGAGCATGAGCAGGGAGGAGAGGGAAAAGCAGGGAGCCTGATGTGGGGCTCGATCCCAGGACCCTGGGATCATGACCTAAGCTAAAGGCAGACACTTAACTGATTGAGCCACTCATGTGCCCCATAAGTTCTACCTTGAAATTATCTCCAGAATATCTAGTTACACCACTCCTGCCCTCAATGGAGCCACCATCATTACTTGCCTAGGCCATTGTGATTTCCTCTGAGTTGGTTACAGTCTAGATTAGGCTGCTGTATCAGAGTCTCCAAAACACAGGGTTTTATACAAGATAGAAGATTGATTCTTCTTGACTGTGAACCTGTGCATAGATAGTTGCGTTGATAACAGTCATTCCACATGGTCAGAGACCCTAGCTTCTCAGGGCTTGGGGCTTGTCCTCTTCATCATGTGACTATCATCTTGTAGCCTAAGATAGCTGATCCAGCTGCCACTGTCCTGTCCATGAGCTTTCAGCCTATGGAAAGGGGAGAAGGAAGAAGTAGAGGACAGGCCTATACCTTTAAAAACATGACCTGAAAGTTGCATCCATTCCTCTGCTCACATCCCGTCAATCAGCATTTTGTTACATGGCCACACTTAGCCACATGAGAGGTTGGAAAATGTGGCCCTCTTTCTGAGCAGCCTTGTGCTCAGCTAAAATGTGGAAAGAGGGGTGCCTGGGTGGCTCAGTGGGTTTAAAGCCTCTGCCTTCGGCTCAGGTCATGATCTCAGGGTCCTGGGATGGAGCCCTGCATCTGGCTCTCTGCTCAGCAGGGAGCCTGCTTCCTCCTCTTTGCCTGCCTCTCTACCTACTTGTGATCTCTGCCTGTCAAATAAATAAATAAATAATCTTAAAAAAAAGGTATGGTGAAGGGAGACCATTTGATTAAAAAAATAAAATAAAATAAAATGTGGAAAGAGAGGATGAATTCTGGGAGGAAATGAATAGGCTGTACCATAACTTCCTAAGTGGTTTCCCTGCTTCTGCTCCATCCCCTGTAGGTTTTTCTCAAAACAACAGCCAGGAGACACCTGAGTGGCTCAGTTGGTTGAGTGTCTGACTCTAGATTTCGGCTCCGGTCATGATCTCAGGGTTGTGAGATGGAGCCCTGCTTTGGGCTCCATGAGTCTGCTTAGGATTCTCTCTCTTCCTCTCCCTCTGTGCCCCCATCTCCTTTTCTTAAAAAACAAACAACCAGTAGCAAACTAGTCCTATATAATGAAAATATGTCACTCTTCTGTGCACAATTTTCTGATGACTTCTTTCTTATTCAGGATGAAATCTAAAATCCTTATTATGGGGGTCTGCAAGGCCCTGTGTAACGAGCACAAATATCTTTCTGATCTTATCTGCCACCTCTCTCCCCCTTGCTCACTCCACTCCAGCCATGCTGGACTCCTTGTAAGGTGCCCCCACCTCAGGGCTTTTGCAGTTGCTGTTCCCTCCACCTGGAGCACTCTTCCCCCCCAACATAGCTGCCAGTCTAGCTCCTGTACTCCTTTCAGGTATCTGCTCAAATGACACTTCCTCTGAGTGGCTTTTCTTGAGCCCTAATCCCACTGTTCATAGCCCCCTTACACTACTTTGTTTTTCCCAAGGCAATTAATACCACCTGAAATATTATATGTTTGCTTATTTTATATTTGTTTCTCCCCACTAGGACATAAGATCTAGGGTTCACATATAGCAGGTGTGCTGTACATGCTTGTTGAAGGAAAAATGAATGAAGATGGCAGTTCCTGGGCACCGAGGTACCTAGGAAAGGGCTAATTGTTTCAGAGAGGACCCATTTCTTGATCTCTGTTGTGTTTCTAGTTTAGATGAAGAGACTCATTAGTATCTTGCTTCTGGGCACTTCCCTCAGTTCAAATTCCCGAATATTCATTAGGCATCTAGTGTGTTAGTTATCTAGTATGGAAGATAGAAAAGGAGAATAAGCTGTATACCAGATCTGGCCCTCAGGAAACTTACAGGTTGGTTAGGTGCCTCAATTTTATCTTTTTTTTTTTCCTTTCCAACTATGACCATTCAGGTATGGTATAAAAGGTCACGGAAAGAGTAGCTCCTCTTTGTCTTTATGGCATGGCCTGGATGGGAACAGAGGCAAGGGTATTGAAGAAAGGCTGCCCCTTTATAGGTTATAGCTGTAGGTTATGGTGGGCTTCTTCATCTTACTCCCCAGGGGTAGGGTCTCATTACTGATATGGTAATGAAACTGTTTGAACCAGTTCTCATTCATTGGATGAGGGAAAAAGGCATGAGATGATGGGGAAGCCTGAGAGTCTCGAAGGGGCCCAGCTGGAGGAAAAGGTAGCTCAGAGGAGCTGAAGAGGAGATACATTACCTGAAATGATTGTTCCATTATTCTTTCTTCCCTCAACAAAATGTGACGGGTCAGGGTTAGTTATCTTTCCCAGACTCCTCCATGTAGGGCTACTTAGCCACTGCTGTGACATTTACAGCCTGAGAACAGAGGAGGCCTGGCTTTGGATTTCTACATTAGGAAAGTTATTATTATTATTATTATTATTTTCCTTTGAATGGGGCTACTTGTTGTGTCCTCTCCTAATTCTTCTTTGCCTTGACATTCCCCTTCTATCTGAGGTAGAGCCAAGAGCAGTAGTTCTCAAACTTAAACGCGCATTGGGACCACTTGGAGGGCTTGTTCAAAGAAGATTATAAGTTGTCACATCCATAGTTGACTAATTCAGTAGATCTGGGTAGAGCCTTAGAATTTACATTTATAGTAAGTTCTCAGATGATGTTGATGCTAATGGTCCCGTCCATGCTGGGAGAATCATTGGCCTAGAGCAACTACTTTGGGTCTAAAGGTGTCCCATCCCTGATATCCCACCTTAGTCATTTCCCCCCATTCTTTTTTTTTTTTTAAAGATTTTATTTATTTACTTGACAGACAGAGGAAGTAGGCAGAGAGGCAGTCAGACAGAGAGAGGAGGAAGCAGGCTCCCCGCTGAGGGGAGAGTCCGATGTGGGGCTCGATCCCAGGACCTGGGATCATGACCTGAGCCGAAGGCAGAGGCTTTAACCCACTGAGCCACCCAGGTGCCCCCATTTCCCCCCATTCTTCAACCATAGAGAAGTTGGCCTTGACTGATCACAAGATTAACTCAAGGATTTCCTGACCATTGGGGTTATAGACAACTCAGACCCAGGAATCTCCCTCCCTGTAAATATTTGAGAATCTCTTCCACAGCCACATGTCTGGGTGAGTGAAGATCTGTTTCCGCCTGCCACAGGCCTTCCTGTCTTGGACAGGGAATCCCTAGACCTGAGAATTACAGGGACTGTTACAGGTGGAAGCTGGAGAGCAATAGATGCAGAGTAAGCAGAGGGAACTTCCTTCCCTCCCACTCTTGTGTTTCTTAGAAATTAAAATATTTGTTTCTTCCTGAGCTCTCTGCTCATGACGATGTCTGGGAAACCATTTATCCTTAATGTCTCCAACCCATTAGCTGCCCAGCATGGGGTTCTGCTAAGCAGCTTCTTAATGGCAGCTCTCTAAAGAGTGAGGTTGTGGGTGTCTGCACCAGCTTCCCAGCCTCAGCTCGAGAGGAAGTGTCTAGACAAAGATCAGGGCCCAGAGAGGCTCAGAGGTGTCCTGAGAATGGTTCATGCCAGTGCAGGAAGCCCACCTAATAGTAACCTGTCCTCCCACCTCCATTTTGGTAGACATGCCATATGTAGTAAGCCCTCTGATCACCTTGGCTGAAATGGCAAGACCCTCTAGTCCTAGTCTAGCCTTCTCTCTCTTCACATTAGAGGACAGTGGACTCCTTTGGCAGGCGAGAATTCTGCCACTGAACCACCCATGTACCTGGACTCCTTTGGAAACGCATTCCTATACCAGTGGCCCTCATCCGACATTCATCGATTACCCCAATGCATGAAAGTCTCTCTTACGTATCACCTGCTTTCCCCTTCAAAATCCTAAAGCCCATACTTTTTTCTATCACCAAATAGATGGTGAGGGCCTTTGGCCGGGTGCCTGAGTAATTCCTGAGGATCGTTTAGTTCTGTGTTGCTGCTGTGGTTCTGTGTTGCTGCTCCTTCTGCAGGCATTTTAAAGAGTTTGGGCTCTGTGGCTTTGAACCACAGAGGAACTATTTGGAGTACCTTCGTTTAAGGGTGACAAGCTAATATTCCCTGACAGGAGGCCATGCCTTGAATCCAATCTCAAATTATTTTTCTCTTGCTCTTCTTAACATCTTGATGCTTTTCATCCTACTAGATAACACAAACTTTTGGCAGCCCCACAGGATGCTAGGAGGCAAAGATACCCCCCCCCATATATGCACTTCTTCAATGAAGCACTTGAGAGGGGGAGGTAGGTCTCTGTTATTAAGAGGCATGAAGGGAGCCAGCAAGGGCCAGCAACTCATTCATGCTCACCCTCCCTTCATTCCTTGTAACTTCAGAGTCTAGGACAGGTTGAACACCTTCTAATGGGAAGCCCAACACGGAGTGAGCCCCAGGAGCCATCAGAATCACAGGTCTGGATAATGCTGACTTTACTCCTTCCAGGCAGGGAGAGCTCATACAGGTAATCTGTATTCCAGGCCATCAATAAGCTGGCTGGCTGGCCAAGAGTTTGGGGGCCTCCTCTTTCTTGCTTTTCCCATCCTGGCTCCTCAGCCTCAGGTCTGAGCCATGGGAAACTCTCTCCAATCTGCTGGAACAGAACATCACAAGCTGCTCCTGTTGTGGTCTGGGCCACCAGCTCCCCAGCCTGCTGCTGCTGGAAGAAGACTATGATGTTAGTAATCAGTCCACAGCCTCCCACCACATGCCAGTCCCTTCATTGGGGGGGATGCCCATTTGGAAAGAATCACATCGGAAGCAGGCAATTTGGGGAGCCATGGGGAGAATGATGGAGGGAAAGTGTTCAAGTCACCAAGTGGGCAGGGTTGTGTTTCCGCCAGGCCACGTGTACACATACTTTTCCTACAGCCCAGCCCTCACACATGGCCTGTCCAGGTCCATCTGCCCAGCTCTCATCCCCTCTCCTGCCCCCGGGCCCTGGAGAAACACCAGCATTCCTTTTGCCTTTGGGGCCCCACCTGACCCATCTCCAAGACAGGAGCCTCCCAGATGGAGGCTGGCTTCCAGGCAGGCAGTATAAGCAGGGCGCAGGGGCTAGAAATGTAGGTCTGAGCTGATGAGCCTGTGTTCTAGAGCCAAGGGTAGATAGGCACACTTAGTAGCTGAAATGTCACCTGCTTCCTGGCCCCCTTTTCTTTTTTTTTTTTAAAGATTTTATTTTATTATTTATTTGACAGGCAGAGATCACAAGTAGGCAGAGAGGCAAGGCAGAGAGAGAAGAGGAAGCAGGCTCCCTGCAGAGCAAAGAGCCCGATGTGGGGCTCGATCCCAGGACCCTGGGATCATGACCCGAGCCGAAGGCAGAGGCTTTAACCCACTGAGCCACCCAGGCGCCCCTCTGGCCCCCTTTTCTACCAGGACATAATCTTCTTGCAGCAGGCCCTAGAGGTAGAAGACTTGTGCTTGACTCAGATCTGTCCATTTTCTAGCTGCTAGCTTTGACACATTGACCCCTCTGGGTCTCCACTTCCTCATCTGTAAAATAAGGGCATTAAGTAGGGTAATTTGAGAAGGAAGGAGTCAACCGGGGACTGTGGTACAGATCTTAGTTATCCTTTTCCTGCCCTGTCCCTTTGGGTCCCCCAGGATGCTGGTCTCATGGGAGATGCTCTCCTGTCTGCCTGAGGGGTTAGGATGCTCCCAGGAGGCAGCCTTATCCTGCCCAGCAGCAAGCAGAGCCCTGAAACTTCCAGAAAGGGTTACCGTGAGCTCATATCTGTGTGGTTTTTCCAAGAACCCAAGGTAGAGGGTGGATGGGAAGCATTTAGGCCAGAGGAGGCACTGTGGGGTGGTGGGATAGGGTTGGGAGGTAAAGTCTCACTTCCATTGCTTTGCCCCAGAAGGCCCAAAAGTGTGTATGTCTGCAGGGCTTTTCTCCTGCCTGGCTCTGGCTGGGTCTGAAGAAGGAATCCCCACTGAAGATTGATGTCACAGACTTGCCTTCCCCTCCTCCAGCCTCATCCTTGGCGATTTAAAGAAATTATTTGGACATAAGAGTTAATGGAAGTAGGTTGCTGGTGTGTGGGCGAATTCATCACTGTCTCCCTGCATTCCAAGAGCAGATCCGTCTTTCAGGGTGAGATAGCCTGGAGTGACTTTCAAGGTTTGGGGAGTAAAGGCTACTTTGGGAGGACAGGGTTGGTAGCAGTCTGGTAGGGATTTGGGGAACCTGGGGTGACTCCAAAGTGCACAGTGTCTGTAGGGATTGACTGCGAGGGCTTTCTTTCCCTTCTGCTCTGTAACTAGTCCGGGAAGGGAGGCAGAGGATATTGGCATTTCTGGGAATGCTGCTGCCCCAGCCCCCACCCAGTGCCGGTTGTTTCTAGCCCTGGGAAGTAGGCAAACCCCTGCAGCCCACTGCTCAGGGTGAGGAGGACTGGTTTTGCAGCTGTTGTTGGCAGTGATCAAAGAGGTGGGGCAGGGCACCTGGGTGGCTCAGTGGGTTAAAGCCTCTGCCTTCAGCTCAGGTCATGATCCCAGGGTCCTGGGATCGAGCCCAATGTGGCTCTCTGCTCAGCAGGGAGCCTGCCCCCCACCCCCCCGCCATTCTACCTGCTTGTGATCTCTGTCTGTCAAAAAATAAAATCTTAAAAATAAAAAGATGAGAGCAGAGGAGAGGTAAAGGAGGACTGTTTGATGGAGTGGTACTCTACAAGGAAGAGAACTGGTTCTCCTCCCTCCCCCCCCCCCCATTTGAACAGCTCAGCACTTTCTGGAGGTAGCACTCAGAAAGGGAGCTGTTTTGAAAGCACAAACACCTAGTGCTGTAAGGCTCAGAGGTAGGGGGATGCACGATGGGAAGATAATTATGCAGGTGGGGGCAGAAATCTCGGCCAAGAGAGGACTGCTACCCCCTCCAACCCGCCACACAGCCAGGCCTTCCTCACAATCCATGGGTTTGTGTGTAGGTGTGTGTGCACTCACACCTCCATTCCGCGTATGCACGGAGCTGCAGCTATGAAATGTTTGAGGGAGAATGATTAGAATAATGGTGAGGCTTGTTCCCCATCTCTCCATCCTGGCAGACAGTTTCTTCCAAATATTTGCTAGGTCTTGATCATCTCTCCATTCCTTAATCTTGCTTCTACCCCTTCCACCAATTTCTCTGAGTCCTGATTCTTTCCCTATCTTTCTATCTCTGATCTGGAAAATGGGAAGTGTTGAAAGAACCCCAGCTGCCGCCCCCCACCTCAGCTGCCAATGTTTAGGATGCAAGAAAGGAGTTTATTTTTTTAAAGATTTTATTTATTTATTTGACAGAGAGAAAGAGATTGAGATAGAGCACAAACAGAGGGAGTGGGAGAAGCAGACTTCCTGCTGAGTAAGGAGCCTGACATGGGGCATGATCCTAGGACACTGGGATTGTGACCTGAGCTGAAGGCAGATGCCTAACCGACTGAGCCACCTAGGCACATCAGGAAGAGAAGTTTAAATCAGATTAAAGGAAGAACTGGAACAGAAAGCGGTGTGTGGTCTGTGGAACAGAAAGTGTAGAGAAGACAGACACTGGGGATGGGCTGTGGAATCCTATAGGCCTATAGAATGTTGGAGCTTAAGAGACCAGGAGAATCTTCAAATCTCTCCTGAGCTTGCAGATATGGAGCCAGAGGTCCTTTTGGAAACAGCTATTGTTATCTGTATAATCAATAGTAAATTTGGACATGTCCCACTGGCACTTGGAGTTAGTTGCTGAGGAGAAGTGGGCTCTCTCCTGTACTCCCCAAGGCTGGCAGCAGAGACCCCCCTACCACACACTCACTAAGACGATCCACTGAGTGTGGTACAACCTCTTCTCTCTTGAGGCTCAGAGGAGGCCACTGATTTTGCTATAGAACATGACTTTTCTCCTGAATCCAGGAACACCTGCAAACTGGACAGCCCCCTCAGAGCTCTGGGTGTGTGCCTGGAGGCCGGGCTGCAGGGTCCCCATGTGTCCTTGTCCCCAATCAAAAGTTCTCTGGTAATTCCCCCCTTCAGAGACCACTAAGGAAGTCCAGCTCTGATTCAGGCTCTGGCAGTGTATAGAGGAAGCAACATAGAGCATGGCCCCTTCAAGGGGGCAACTATGATCTACTTTAATAGTCCTTCCTTCCTCCAGCCCTCAACGGGCTTCAGCCAAATCAGACAGCAGGGGGCGCTCCTGGGTCGTCCCAATGAGAGGATTCTGGGCTGCTGTCTTCAGCCTGGACTTTGAGAGCACGGGAAATTTTGTCTGTCCACTTGTCAGTCTGAGGGTGAGTAGGGCAGGCCCTCTGGGAACTGGAAGCAATCTTTTTCTAGCACACAGAGACAGAGACTTGAGAAAGAGGCTTTTCTAGCTTGTCCCTGAGACTCCTTTGGCAGGAAGTACTCTAACTTCTGCCTTGAGATCAGCTAGTAGGGCAGGTCTCCATCCAGGAACCACGGCCAAAGCCAGGTGGGTCCCAGTTTGGGGACAGTATAACTCTTGCCACTTACCAGTCCCCAGTAGCTGACCCTGGTTTGGCTATCTTCGGGGAGCTGAATTTTCTTCAGAATGATTTCCAGATTAATCTGTGTTGCTATTGCCCATGTCCTGCTTACTAGGCTCTTCATCATGGGGAGAAAACAAAAACAACCTTCTCTTCCAGATCTAACTGTCCTCTGTGATTGTTCCTGTATCTAGGAGGGGCTAGAGGTGGGGTGAGGCAGGAAGTGCTGAGTAGGGGTGTGGTAGATTCCTAACCCTGTCTGGCACAGCAAGGACTTCCGGGGCAGCACTGGCTCTCAGGGAAACCCTGGAAGGCGGCTGCTTCCCAAGGCCCAGCTACTGCTTTTTTTCCAGTTGTGTCCCTCAGATTTCCTCACACACACCCCCCACCCACCCAATCTTCCCAAAGCCATCAACAGTCAGGAGTTTCTCCTTTCCAGTAACAGGGCTTGTGGGAGCACAAGGAGGGTGACACCTGTATCAGGTTATGCAGCCCCAGAGGAAAAGCCTGGCCTTTGGCTTCTAGCACCTCCAAGTTTTCTCTGTCTGAACAATGAGGGGAGAGTCTGAGGCATGGTGGCTGATGTGCAAGATGGGATCTTTGGGCTGGAGACAAAGGCTTTGTTGCCAGCAGAGTTGAGGACAGAGGCCTGAGTCTGTGAGTTTATTCTGAGGGAGGACGTGACTGAGTCATCCTCAGACCTGGTTTCTCACATCAGAACCCAGCACCACTGGTTCTCCCTAGAGTCTGGCTCTGCAGGGGCTCCACCTCACCCTGTAAGGCCTCAGGGTTTCTGGGAACATTAAAGTAACAGGTCTTCCAGAATACTAAGGAAGTGGGGGAAGGGGAAGGGAAAGACAAAGACAATGTGGACAGCCCTGGCTGGGTCTAGCATGAGAACTACCTAATTTTCCCCAACGTCTTAGGGGTCCTGATAGCCCCAGCCCACGCCCACACCCACAGAGGCATTCACTCTCAAGCTCTCCAGGACAGCAGAGGTTCAGGATGGGGCCTTCTTTGTTTGAAAATCTGCAGAGAAGTAGATTCCGTAGTTTGCACAGGGCTGTTTCCCTGTGTCTCCCAGCTCTGTCAGCCAGGACACTCCCTGAGGTTTCACCTTAAGTTGTAGCCCACTGTTTAGCTTGTGACACAACCTGGAGGCCCCTGGGACACCTACCTGTGCATTTCACCCTGTGAGACCATGTGTGTGGAAGTGGCCCACATGACGAAGGCTTCATCACAAATTAGCCTGTTCATCAGTCGCAGAGATCAGGAGTGTGTGTGACTGGCCCTAGGAAGCCTGTGGGTGTTTTCAGGGAGGAAGATGGTGAGGGTTGGGGAGCCGTCTGCAGTTGGTCAGCCATAGCTGAGAACTCCTCGCAGAAATGAGACCTCAGCTGGACCAAAGGAAGAAAGAGCCTTGAACAGGCATTGTAACCCCACCCACACGATCCTTTCATCCACACTCTTGTGTCCCCTCCCTCAGCCGGGCATCTGACCCTCTGAGTAGAGACAAAACCTTTTTCCATTCTAAATGACCCTTTACCCCTTTTCTCCAGGATGCTAGGCATTAACTGGACATCAGCCTGCTCAAGAAGTTCAGGCTTCTGGGCCAGAAATGAGGGAGCACAAAAGTCAAAGTCATTTCTGGTCCAGAAGCGAATGGAGCATTTGCTGGCATGGCCCTTAGGAATGACCACCCTCCACTCCCTGTGATTCCAGAGCTGGTTTTTCACCGTCTCTACTGCTTAGGGAACTAAGAGTTTGGGCCAGATCAGTAATGGCTCCTTGATACATAATCTGAGGCCCTGGGGAAAGAAGAGAGATGTAGGAATCAAAATAATAGCTCCTATTCAATGAACACTTTCTATGGGAAAAGTATTGGTCTAAGCATTTCACATGCTCTGCCTTGTGTAATCTTCATATGACTCATTGAATTGTGATCCCTGTTTCACAGATGAGTAAACAAGGCATGCACTTATTGGTAATAAAAATTAAAATAGTAATATTAATGAGAAAATTTTAACAGCTTTAATTTTTTTATACTGATCCAGTGCCAGGCCCTGTGCAAGCATATCATATGTATGATATTTTTAAATCCTGACGATTCCCTCATATTATTCCCATTTTCAGCTAAGGAAACTAAGACTGACAGAGAAGTGACTTGCCCAAGGTTACAGGGTTTCAGAGAATGACCAAACCAAGAGCCAAACTCACTTCTGATTCCAAAGACGCTTGAGGTCCTGATCCCTTAGGCGCACTGTCTCCCGAGGGGGGGCCATCATGGAGAGCGCAGGTGCTTATAGAAGAGAATCCCACTGGCCTTTGAAAGCGGGGCCAGAAGCCACAAATCTGCCATCGTGGGAAGATGTGGGAGAGATCCTGCTCCTTCCCACTTGACCGTGAGGGAAGCTGTAATGCTCTCTTCTCATCCAGCTGGGACTGGGCTGTGTCAGCTCACAGACTGCAGGAAAACAGTCTCTTGAGCAGGGATGCAGGGGATGTTGGCTTTGGTCTGAAGCCTCTGTCTTCCTGCTCCCTCTGAGATGTGGGGCTGGTATCAGTCTCTGCTTTCTCTCCATTGTCACTGTGAATCCTGCGGGGCTGCGGTTGCCTTGGTAACTTGGTGGGAAGCTCTTGAGGTTTTCTGAAACCAGAGAGGGCTGCAGAGGGAGAAACCAGGCTCTGCTAGGCTGCCCATCACAAAACGGAAGAAACCATCCCAGGGTTCCCTTTTCCTTGCAGCCAACCAGACAGTCCTTCCTTGGGTTTAATCTTGAACCTGTTCTGCGGCATCCACAGGAGCCCTGTAGCCTTTGGGGCTGGGCCTGAAGAGAGGGAGCTGCCAGGCTTCTCTGCCCTTGGACTTGGTCCTACTGTTGCCAGAGCTGCTTGAACTTCTGCTTGCACCTGTACCCTGGTCCTGAAATCTTAATTGGTTTTATGAAGTTCACTGCCTATTTTTTATGAGACAGATAATTATGGTAAGGGGAGGTCACGTCCTCCTCTGCTGGACTTGGCAGGGCCTCCAGAATTGCTGATTCCCCAGTCAGTACCAGGTTGACCGATGGGATCAGGGTAGGTAGGAGCAGGCTTGGGGTAGGGGCAGGGGTGGGATAGACTCACTGTGGGAGGAGGGGCGGAGTCTTCAGACTTGTTGTCACTGCGATGGGACCAGGGAGGAAGAGGGACACCTGCCTCTGAAGGAGCCCACATACTCAAGGTGGGCAATGCTGTCCTTGGGTGGGAGGGAGGGAGGTGGGGCTCTTCGTCTTAGGCTTCTTGGGGGATTCTGACACGGGGCCTGCCGCTGGCTGTGCCAAGAAATCCTTCATCTTGACACTGTTGTTACCTGTGGAGCTGTTTCTTCCTCCCTCTCTCCTTCAGTCTTCTTTCTTTTCTTCTGCAGTACTAGTCTGAAATATGGCCTCTTTCTTCCTTAGGTCAGTCTCTGTAACTGATGTCTGTTTCTCTCTTGGTTTTTCCCCTAAGTCCTGGTCCAGCATCACTATCTCTGTCTCTCCCCACCCTTTCTCTCCTTTCTCTCCTGCTCCTTCTCTCTTCCTCAGGTGGGAATTGACCTTCTGCCCTCTGGAGGGTAGCTCCCTCACAGGACTCACTGCTGGCACAGGCAGGGTCTGACACTGGGGAGCAAACAGTGAAAGAAATGCCACTGACCCTGGGATGGCTCCCCTCCAACTCTCATGGCCAGGAAGTGGGGGTAAGCAGTTGGGTGTGTGGGGGGGGGGAGGCAGAGGTTTATGCACTTCTCTCCAGGCTAGAACCTCGTGTCCAATTTCGTGACTTGCAGGTGGTCTCAGTGGTCTGCCCCATCTCTAGATGAGGCCAAACATCTGTGTGCCTGTGTCCCTTAGCCCTCTGGAGGGATCTTTGATATCCCACTTTGGCTGTAATTACTGTGCCTGTCCTCATGCCCTCCTCCAAAGCCGGAGAAGGCGGCTGACCTGTTCATGGCAAATCTATAACTGTACTTTTGGACCCAGCCGGTTGCTGGCTATGGCCGCCAGTTGCTGGATATGGCCGGCGGTGGGACACAGTGCCCTCAGGAAGACACCAAGCTACTCAGATTACTGCCAGATTCCCTCCTTTCTTGTTTTCTGTCTCGGTGGCCAACTCCCCAGGAGTTGCTTCCTCTTTAAAATAAGTCCAACCTTAAAGGAAAAAGAGAGGAATGAGACTAGAGCTACCCATGTCAGGAGGGCCTAGAGTCCCAATGCAGAGACCAAGCCCTCCTCCTCCTGCTCCTCCTCCGTTTAATTAGCTAATGTCTGTAAAGGGCTGGGTGTCAGAAAAGCCCTATACAAATGTTGAGCACAATTTTATTTCCAAGACTCGCCAAGAATATATTTGCAGACTTGAGTGAAAGGTCACTGGGCCTGCCTGGGACAGAGGGAGAACTCCTTGTAGAACTCAGACAGAGGACAGAGGACCCTGGGAGGCCAGGGCAGGGGAATGAGAGGCCACAGTGAAGGCACCTCCTTGGTGTTCCAGCTGAGCATCTTGGCACCATGCCTGCTTTCCACTGCCCTCCATCCTCATGACTCCCAGGGTCCTACAGGCCCAGCCTTCTCTGTAGGGATCAGCCTCATAGACTTTGTCCCAGAAGATTATTTGGATATCCACAACAGCTAATATTTATTAAACATTTACTGTGTGCCAGGCTGCGCTAAGGGGGCTCTGTCTCTCCAGCCTGGAGAGAAGTAGCTTCTCTCAGTGGCAGTGGGGTAGAGGAACTTTCCAGTGGAATGGACCCCCTTTGTGTTGCAAGCCCAGGTCTACCAGAAGGCTTTATGAAAGCTTTAGGAAGGGGGGTATCCCTTACCCTTTTTTTTTTTTTTTAAGATTTTTATTTATTTATTCATTTGACAGAGAAAGGGATCACAAGTAGACAGAGAAGTAGGCAGAGAGAGAGGAGGAAGCAGGTTCCCTGCCAAGCAGAGAGCCCGATGTGGGACTCTATCCCTAGACTCTGAGATCATGACCTGAGCGGAAGGCAGAGGCTCAACCGTTGAGCCACCCAGGTGCCCCTCCCTTATCTTTTCTGACCAATGAGAAGAGTCCCTGCTTTTGTAATCCATGTCCCTCTAGCATAGATGCTCTGCAAGCTTCTGGACTCTCCTTCCCCAGTGACAACTCATCTGGGCCTAAATATTATTACAGAGTCCTGAGGCCAATTAGCCTCGACAGGCTTCATAGCCAAGGGACCGCTTTCCAGTTTTTGGTGCTCCAAGGCCTGTTTATGTGAACCTGCATATCTCAGAATTCTGTACATCTGCTCCTGAGGAGTGGCGCCCTCCCTCCAACTCTGGGCAGGCCCGGCTTTGGTGAGGGCCAGAGAGGCAGAGGCTGGGACAGTGGAATAGCTAGCTTCACCTTTCCCAGCCCCATTGCCAAGGTGAGTGCTTTGGGAGGGTGAGAGAGAGAGAGCAAAGCAGAGGATGGGAGCCAGTCTGGGAACATTGCCTTTCCAGCATCACTTGGGCCTCCTTTGTCCCCATCCCCTCCCCCTCTACAATTTGAACAGGGCTGGAATGAGCTTTTTGAGGTCCTTGAGCCCCCAAGCCCTGCCAGCCTCTGCTGTGTCCCCAGTGTTCTTTTCTGGCTTCCCTCTAGAGCCCAGGGGCCTCTGTGTGTCATCAGTTTTTTTTTTTTATCATTCTGGTAAAAGTCATGAGTCCCTGAAAAAGACTCCCTAGCTGAGGCCAGCCCCCCACCCCCACCTGAGGAGGAATACCAATATTTGGAGACAGTGTTGGGAACGGAGCAGGGAAAGACACACTCAGTTGCAAAGACTGAGTGTGTACAGATGCAGTGATGCTCATTCCTTGGGCTATGGGTAAATGGACACAAACCCGCTGGTGTACACAGCCCACACACCTTCACACATAGGTATGGGGATGTTTTACCCACCCAGGGGTAGTCACACCAGAGAGCCCACAGGGCTGTGTCACAGAAGCCACACTCGGTGGCTTACCGTCCCTGATTCCCTCAAGGTCCAGACAGGCGATGCGGCATCCAGCAGCCTGGGCCTCTTGCAGATCCAGAAGCCGAGCTCCTCGGACTCCGGTGGGGGAGGGGAGCGAAATGTAGAAGCCGAGGTTAGAGATCTGCAAGTTCCATTAGCCCGGAGAAGCATGTCTGGAATCTAAAAGCATTGGGACAAGGGCGCTGCGGAGCAATTCCTGACAGCGCGTTCACATTTCCCACCCCCTCCCCCTCCTAGGAAGCGCCTCTTGGTCAATAAAGCCATTTAGGGATTAGAGCAGCTCCCTCAATAAAAGCTGCTTATTCCAAAGGTGCTTTCAGTTAATTTGCATTTGCTTTATGGATATTATAATGCGTGGAAGAGCTGCCTCCTCAGACTCCCTTCCTGTCCCCATTTTGAGTCCCAAGCCTACACATTCCCTCTTCCTTCCAATGTCCCTCTCTGCCCCTACCAGGGGCACAGAGGGGGCTGAGCTGAGCTTTGAAGCAATCCAGGGGCCTTGATAGGGAGTGAGAGGCAGCGAATGCTGCTGCTGACCCGTGGTCCCTGAAGGGGAAGCTCCGGAGGAGCCTGGCTGAAAGAATTTTCCCAAGAGAGGAAAGATGCCTGAGGCCCTGGGAGAAGGAGGAGGGTTCCATCCCAGGGCCTGTGCAAGTCTGAACCAGAGAAAGAACTGATCTGATTGTTTGCTGTTTGTAAGTGAGGACGCCACGGGGTAGGCAGACCTGGTTTCAACTGCTAAGATTTCCTCTGGCAGCATCTACCACATATTCAGTTTATTCAGAGAATATTTAATTAATGCCTACTATGTGCCAGGCTTTATGCTAAGCACTAGGAATACAGTGGTGAATAAGACACTATGGTGCCTGCCCTCACAGAAATTCCAGTCTAGTGGGGACAACCCACAACAAATGAGGGAACAAACCAATGAATATAGAATTACAAATTATATAAAATATAATTAGTACTACAAAGTGAACAGATAGGGTACTGAGACAGGAAGGCGGACCTACTTCAGATGAGGAGATCAGCAAAGGGTGGTGACATAGGAACAGAGCTGGAAGAATAGAAGCCAGGGGAAATTTCAGATTGCAGGAACCACCAGTGCAAAGGCCCCATGGCAGGAGTGGTGGAGAAACAGAAAGCAATGAGGGGAGAGATGGTATCCAGTGAATTGATATGGCTAGGATGGGCAAGGTCAAGTCTTGTGAGCCATGTAAGGAATTTGGTATTCTCCTAAGGGAGGAGGGAAGCTGACAAAGAGGTTTAATCAGGGAAACAAAAGGCATGATCTGAGTTCCATTCAGCAAGAGAATGTGAGATGGGTACTGGATATAAACAGACCATCGGGAAACTATTGCCATTATCCTAGCAGAGGGGCAGGAAGGGGATAAGGGACACATCCCAATTCTTTTTTTTTTTTTTAAAGATTTTATTTATTTATTTGACAGAGATTACAAGCAGGCAGAGAGGCAGGCAGGCAGAGAGAGAGGAGGAAGCAGGCTCCCTGCCCAGCAGAGAGCCCAATGCAGGGCTCGATCCCAGGACCCTGAGATCATGACCGGAGCCAAAGGCAGAGGCTTTAACCCGCTGAGCCACCCAGGCGCCCCCCTAATTCTTTTTTAAGGGAGAATCAAAGTCCTCAAGATACCTGGTAGATACAGATCAAGAAGTCCTCTCTGTCCACTTTTTTTTTTTTAATATTTTATTTATTCTCTGTCCACTCTTGATTTGTCCTTTCATCATGCCCGGGGTTCTTTTACGTACCCCCAAGGTACACTATGGGATTTCCCATCCCAGCTCAGGGCAAAGCCATGGCTGGTGCCTCCTCAACTCCATGTCAGCCCATGGTAAGGGCACTGTGGACTTTTGTGGTGTTGTTGTTAAAGATTTTATTTGTTCAAGAGAGAGTGTGTGTGTGTATGTGCAAATAGGGGGAACGACAGAGGGAGAGAATCTTTAAGTGGACTCATGTTGAGTGTGGAGCCCAACGTGGGGTTCAATCTCATGACCCTGAGATCACGACCTGAGCTGAATTCAAGAGTTGGACGATTAAGTGACTGAGCCACCCAGGTGCCCCTGGGCACTGTGTGTTTGAGACTCTCCGAGGAAGGGGCCACCTGCCTCCTTCTGGCACATCCTATAGGACTGGGAGAAAATTGCCACTCTGGGAGGAGGGGTGGGTTTCAATGCCTTCTTCCCAATTGATTCAGAGCATGTGAAGCTCAGGCCTGGCTGAATCAAGACACCAAGCCACCCACCTCCATTCCTCAAACCAGGGCCCCGTAGACCCTAGAGCCAATTCCAGTACTCACAGTTCCCCTCCTGCCGTCAGTTAGGGGATGGGATGGATGTCAGAATCAGGACTGGGGGAAAGGGACTGCTTAGAGCCCAAATCACCCCCCAGGGATGTAGGACTATGAGGCGAGGATCCTATGCTTGAACATTTACAGGTAGCACTCAGGATTGAAAACTGATTTATAGTCTGAAGCAGGCAGGAGGGAGCGGGAGGAAGGTGGGGAGCTCTGTGTACAGTGCAGCCTTGCTGGGCAGCGGTAATTATATATTACATTGAACTGTCCTTGCAGCACAGTGAAGGGCAGTGGGAATGAGACTCTAAATCACGCTTCCCTGATGCTCCCCATAGCTCACCTCCCTGTGATGTGGCCCCAGAGCCCTGGGCTGACACTTCTCAGTAGACACACACACACACACACACACACACACACACACAGCCTTGGGGGGGACTCAGAGAGCAGGAAGATGGGATGTTATCACTTCTAGCAGCTTCCAGGGGCTGCTCCTGCTACACGCCTCATTGTTTATTGTTCCCCATACCTCCCACATTCTTTATCCTTCTTCTTCCGTGGGGCCAAAAGGGGGCTGTGTCATTTGAAGACATCCCTGCCCACCCTATGTTTGGTCCTGCAGTGGCTCTCTTCTGAGAGAGGAGGTACTACCTTCATTCGCTTTGGACCTCCTCACTTTGCTCCTGGACTTCTGCAACTGACTCCTAACTCACCCTCGCCCCTAATCCATCATCCTTACTTGGTTGCCATGCTGATCTCCCCCCACACACTCTGGTCATAATCTTGATCTCATTTGTCAGGGAATTGCAGGAGGCGGGAGAGATGGCCAACAACTTTGGGTTCTGGAGGGCCCATGAGGGAGGAAGTTTCTCCAGGCTCTTCTGAGGTTGGTGATGGCAGGTTTACCTTCCACCCTGAGCTATCAGCCAGGAGGAACACTGGTACTCATCCTTCCTTCCCTGATTAGACCCTGGTCCCTGAACCAATCACCTCAACTTCCCTGTCTCTCTCTCGAGGTCCCTGGCTACAAGTGGTTGACTTTTCCTGGTTCCTTAGGGAGTTGGTAGTACTTATTGGTGCCAAGAACGGGCTCTGGGGTCAGACAGATCTAGATTTGAATTTTGGCCCATGACCACGCACAAGTTATCCCAAGCAGTAACATGATCTAGACCATGAACTCAGCAGTCAGACTGCCTGAATTTGCATCTTGTCTCTGCTACTCTTCAGTCTCACTAAGGCAAATTATTTAACCTTCCTGTGCAGTTTCCCCAGTTCTAAAATAAGGGTGATACTAGTACCTAGCTCCAAGTGTTGTGGTGCAGATTAAATGAACACGGTAATAATAGCTTGCTGGTACACTAGTGTTGTGAATCTAAGCTCTTATTATTTGTAGCTTTACCTCCCTGAGCCTCAGTTTTCCTTGTTTACCCCACATCTCCATAATACGTCTCCTCCTTGCCTCAAGGTTGTTGTGAAAATGGAATGAAAGATTCTCTTTAGAAACTCTCAAAGGCTCTATAAATGTGAGGTGTTATTATTTATTATTGGGTAGTTGCTCCCTGAGGTTTCTCAGGGTCTGGGCAGGAGGGCCACATTCACTGTATTCATAAAGCAGCCACCTTTGTCCTTCTCCCTACACCAGCCTCAAGGCAGACAGCTGGGGAGTCCTGGAACCAGGAGCAGTCTGGGAAGTCACCCAGTCTTCTTGCCCCCGGAGGAAGGGGCGTACAGGGTCATGAGGACAGACTGGCATCCCTGATAGGCATGCTTTCGAAGGAGGCTGCTGCATTTTGTCTTTCCCAAAGCTTATAAAATTTGAGGATGCCCTCCTTAAGAAAAAGAATACAAAATTATGAACATAAAATTAAGTGCTGGCTTTGGAAGAGGCCTGTGCAAATGAGGAGCTTAAGCTTCATTAGCCTGATGGAAAATCTACCTCTGCCACCGTGTCAGGGGGGACATTTGACAAATACTTGTCAGCTGGTTCCGTGGCCAAAACAAACCATTTCCACGTGTTGCAAGTCCAGAGGACAGCAGTGGCCTCAGTCTCCACCCAGACCCTGAGCGTCACCCCAGTACATGGGCTGTGGATCCTCCTCTGCTTTTACTCTGGTCTAGTTGTCCTTTTTTTTTTTTTTTTTTTAAGATTTTATTTATTTATTTGATAGACAGAGATCACAAGTAGGCAGAGAAGCAGAGAGAGAGAGGAGGAAGCGGGCTGTCTGCAGAGCAGAGAACCCGATGCGGGGCTCGATCCCAGGACCCTGGGATCATGACCTGAGCCGAAGGCAGAGGCTTTAACCCACTGAGCCACCCAGGTGCCCCTAGTTGTTCTTTTTCAAGACCTGCAAGCTATTTATTTTTGCTTTCAATACATTTGCATGTGATTTACATCACATTAATATTCACATTCATACATGGAACACTTCCTCTGCCACAGCTTAGCTGGGCTCTTGGGACTTAGGTGGCAAGTGAGATTCAACAATCTCTCTTCCTAGGATGTGGAAGGAAAGATACATTCAATTTAGGGGTGCATGGGCAAGGGGGATGATGGTGACATTTGTCTTGGAGTCAGGTTCTAAAGTCTGGCTCTGCTCAGAGATCTTCCTCTACATATTCCCATCCCCTGCCAACCTCCTCCCTTCCCAATTTCTCTGCAATGTGATGTTGAAAATGCATATATTCAAGGACACACATGCCTATTCAAATGCTAGGCTGACTTTGGTTCCATTTTGTGGCCTCTGAAGTCAAGAGGTACATGGCATTAAGACGCCTGGAGATAAAAGCACTTGGGAGTTCTTCAGATCCCTGGCAGAGAGAGGCAGCCCCCTAGAGTACCTTAGCACTCTTTGGGAGCCTGGTTTACTCCCCCTATGGAGAGAAGCAGATGGCAGGTGGGAGTGTGAGCGTGCGTGCGTATGTGCACACACGTGCCCGTAAGCTGTACACACATGTGTGAGACGGTGAATACTCACATGCGCACTAGTACATCTACCAAGATGAGCAGAGGGAAATGAAGGCGAGGATGTGGGAAGGAAGGTCTCAGCCTAAGAAAACCACATTCTAAATGCATTAAATGCGTGGTTCTAAACGTGGTAAGGGTGAAATCTGCTTCCCCAGCCCTCCCCTGTGATAGAGAGGCAAAAAGAAGCTAGCAAGTCCAGAGAAGGTCTTAGGGCAGGGATGGGGGCAGGAGTGGGGGTGCCAGCATCACCACCAGCTTCAACAATGACGTCACTCTCTCAGCTTCCCTCCTCTGAGGTGGTGAGTCACCCAGAGCCCAATCAATACCGCATTCCGTTTGTCTATGCCATCTTTTTGCTCTTGTGAGCCAATTCATGCTTTCCTCTTCCACACAGGCCAGGTTCTGCCCCCTCTCCCCATCACTGGCCCCCTGCTATGTGCCCAGAAGGCCCTGAGCTACCCCAGCCCTGGGACTAATCTCTCCTTTAAGCCTCTGCCACCGAAGGCAGGAATCCCTGCTTGTGGGTGAGGCAGTGGGGGGCGGGGAGAGAGGAAGCAAGAGAAACGGAGGGACTTGCGGTTTGTACAGGGGGGCTGGGAACAGAAGTTGAACACTTGCAAAGCCAGCCTGTGGTGAAGGAGGGGATAAAGAGGAAGGGGCAGAGACTGGAGAGGAGCAAGCCAGAATAGAAAAAAGAAACAGGGAACTGGGACTGGGAAAGGGAGATTGCAGACTCTCCCTTCTCAGGATCTTAGGATGGTGACACATTTTCCTGGTCTTCTGGTTGTATTTGGGGGCCCAGACCTAGCAGTGGAGAGGGAATCCCAGCATTCCAAACTGCCTCCCCCAGGAGAGGAACCCCAGTGTCTGTGATATCACCTACTTACCAGTGATCTCAGTTTGGTCCTACCCTCCTTGTCAGAAATGGGCCTGGAAGCACTAGAAACAAGGAGGGATGCGAGCAGAGAGTGAGAGGCACAAAGCAGAAGGCAGTCCCCACTGGGGCAGCTCTGGTTTCTCTCTTGGGACCTCAGTTTTTTCCGAAGGCCTTGGCACCTGCCCCACACTTGTTCCTTCTGGCCTTGCCCTTGTGCTCAGTAGCAGCCTGAGCGTCATCTCTTGCCACTGACAGGAACCAAAACAGGGGCCCCTTTATCTGACAGTGAGAAGGACTGGGTTGCCCAGTTTCTGTGACTCTAAGTTCCCCAAATGCAGCTCATTCTTGGTGTAAAGTGAGCTGCTACAAGGAAACGGAAGCCTTGGGGTCTGCATGTGAGGCAAAAGGATGGCACCAGAAGGTAAGGCTGGGGCCTTACGAGACCTCAGAGTGCTTTTCCCATCAGCTTGCTGTGGCTGAGTGTCTCTACAAACAGGGAAGTCTGCCTCCAATCCCCATTTCTAACTCTGTCAACTATGACAACAATAACATAGATCCCAATAATAAGATAATAGCAACCATTTCCTGAGGAGTATGCCTAAGGGCTTGGTCAGTGTCTTATGCACATTATTTTATTAAATCCTGGGACACCACTGTGGGGTAGTCAGCACTGTGGAAGGCAGAGGAGGACACCTAGGATTCCAGAAGTTGTTTAAATTTTCATAGCTTGAGGTAGAGGTGAAATCTGACCCCAGACCTGTCTGATTTTTCCTGCCTCAACAGTATGGCCTCCTTTTCTGTTTTAAGTTACAATCCAAGCCTTTATCTCCAGAAAGTACTCATTCCCTCCTCCCTCCCTCCCTCAGTCCTCCTTCCTGCACCAGCTTTCAGAAGCCCCTGGTTGCCCAGGCTGTCCCCCCTGCTGGCTCAGGTTAGGTCTGGAGTTCCCTCTGTGGCCCTCAGGGTTGAGGTGGTGACAAGAGAGCAGTCCTGCCCTTTGCTTGCACTCACCAGGGAGGAGGAGAGGGAGGTGAGAATGGCTGTCATTTCAAACCAGGAACAAAATCATGAGGTTGTTGGAGAAGTTTAGGGTCATGTGGTACCTTGGGCTCCTGGTTCTCTGGGGTCCCACAAAAAAGAATAGAAGAACGTGGAAAACTACCAGGTCCTTGAGGGAGCTGGGGACAGAAGCAAAGGTGACATGAGAAACTCTTTTTCCCACCAGAGCACGTGCCCCCAGAAGGCTGGTGCCACTCTTTGCCAACGGGGTAGTGACCACTTCTAGTGCTGTGTGAGAGGTAGCCTGCCGGCATCCCCGGACCCGTTGTTCCCTGGTGGAAAGAACCTGTTCCAGACCTCGGAAGGCCCAGATTCCTCCCCATACACTCAGTGAAAACTGTGCTGCTAGGGTTTTGAGGTGGTCCTGGAGCCATCTCCCACCACACCGCCTCGTCCAGGCCCCTCTCAGAAGGGATGCTCTTGAGAGCTGCTGGAAGAGCCCATGTGCATCAAATATTCCTCTGAGAGTCTCTGAGTAAATCCAGGAGAGGTCTGCAAAGAGAAAAGAAGAATGGGGCAAAGATAGCTGGGTGTTCTCACACAGGATGGAGCAGTCACCCACCCCCCTCCCCTGGGGAGGACAGAGAGCCAAAAACACAGAAGTGGAGCAAAGTAACAGAGAGAACAC